>JAAGEH010000092.1:785009-802663 GCA_011751065.1 Lasiurus cinereus | reverse complement strand
AGAAGAAGAAGGTCTAGCTCAGCCAATATGGCTTAGTGATTGAACGGACGTCCATCTATGAACCAGGAAGTCATGGTTCAATTCCCAGGCAGGGCACATGCCGTGGTTGTGGATCCAATCTCCAGTAGGGTTTGTGCAAGAGGCAGCCGATCAATGATCCTCTCTCATTATTGGTGTTTCTATTTTCTCTCCCTCTCCCTTCCTCCCTGACGTCAATAAAAATATATTTAGCCTATTCAGTTTAGCTCAGAGCGTTGGCCTGCAGACTGAAAGGTCCTGGATTCAATTCCGGTCAAGGGCGCGTATCTTGGTTTCGGGCACATCCCCAGTGGGAAGTGTGCAGGAGGCAGCTAATCGATGTTTCTCTCCCATTGATGTTTCTAACTCTCTATCCCTCTCCCTTCCTCTCTGTAATAAATCAATAAAATATATTTAAATAAATATATATTTAAAAAATAAGGTTGAAGCTCAAAGTACCACCTTCCTAATTATTCTCAATCCTGCCATCCTGTTTACTTCCTTCAGAGCATTTCCAGAATCTGTGATGAAGGTCGATAATTTTAACCTCTGTCCTCCTCTCTAGAAGGACAAGTCTAGCTCAGTGACTTTCCACAGGGGTGGAGTGTGCTCCTGGGACAACGCCAGGTCTATCCACAGGTCTTTCAGGCTATCACACCTTGTGGGTGGAGTGCTGCTGGCATGCAATAGGCAGAGACCAGGATGCTGCCAGGCATCCTGCAGTCTCCCAGTGGAGATGCTTTTTGACAACAGGACAGCCTCACAACAAGGAATTACCCAGTCCAAATTGTCAAAGGGCCAGGATTGAAATACCCTTGTCACCTTGTTCACTGTTATATCCTCAGCACCTAGCACAAAGCCTGATACTTTGTAGGTATTTGATAAGTGTTTATCAGGTGGATTAAAGGAGAGTTCCACTGTATATAAACACCACCGAGGCTATTGTCTATGCATTGCCTTACCCCGTGCCTTCTATTACTAAAACCATACAATTTTTTCCTCTTAGTTAGAATTTTTAACTCTTAGAACTTTAAATTTTAGATAAGTAAGTACTTAACATTTCTCGGATTAGCAATACATTCACATTTTTAAGAGATGTAATCAAATAAAATACACAACATAGTCATTAATAGATTCTAACCTATCTTCTAGATTCTCTAATAAAAATCCAAAAGTAGTGTTGTGGGGCAACCCAGGTGGGACTCGAACCCACCCGAGAAAGACGACCGTCAGACAGCCAATTGGAAAATTTAGGAAGCCTTTATTACGAACTCGAGTCCGGGCTCCCGGTTCCACTGACACAGCAGGGAAGCACGAGAGCCCTGAACTTCCGTAGCAAATGCCTTTTATCCTCAGCGCAGGCGGACTTGGCTAAGCATTACTCTTTATCTAAACTCTGATTAAGCAAGCAGCTTGGAATGCAGATGTCCTTCCTAGGGGTGGTTTGTACGACCCTGTGGTTCCTCAGAGCTGGGTGTGCCTTAGGTACCTGGTGTTTGTGTACGAAAACCACCAGTTCCTGGTTTTACTGCCTCCAGGCCTGAGGTCACTCTGACCTTAATTCGACTCCTTATGGGGGGAACACAGTCTGGTCCTTGCCCCTCCACATTAGGTAAACAGATTAATATTTCAATATCCTGTTATTTCAAAATACCTAGATATTTAATAATTTTTTACAGTTTAACCCAGCAAACTCTAAAGTTTTAAGTTACCAAAAACTTTTCCTCCCTAGGAAAATAAGCATTGGGTGTTTTTCTAATAAAACAATGAGTGTTTTTATAATAAAACCTTGGGTGTTTTTGTAATAACTACTCACATTAGTTATTATAACAAAGGCTAAGAGGACAGCTATCTGGGAAACTCCTGGGAAGCAGCATCTCTGATTTTGTAAATTAAAACAATAATAATATCTTGCTCTTGGGAGTTGGAGGGCATACCTGCCCTGAAGTGAGGCAGGTAAATGGCCACTGCACTGTCTCAGGCCTCAGGCTTCAGTTACCTACCGGAACAACAGGACAGAGGTCCTCCGGAGCCTGGGGGTCCATGTTTTTTAGTTACTAGACAGAAATGAACTGTTCCCAGAGACATCGCCAGCTGTAATGGATGTCCAGGGCTGGGGCACTGATAGAGTCACTGTTCCGCAGCATGAAGAGGAACACGGACAGGGATCCAAAGAAGCAGCTGAACCAGGAGGATGTCAGAGGATTGGGCTGGAATCCAGACAATAGACTCCTGGTTGCACACGTTAATCAGACACAGGACTTACTGGTAAGAACCTTTGTGCTTTAACTGAGTAACAGTGTTTACAGGTCATGGTGAGGGAGTGCAGAATGTGTCTGAGGTTTCGTCTCTTCTCGTCGGATCCCAGGACCAAAAAAGATTAGTTAAGCATTCACTCTGCCTCCTGCCTTTAGAAATGACTGGAGACTGTGCTGTCCGTAGGCATTTGAGTTCCCTTGGGTATGACATGGAATGTCCAGCGCATGTTAAGAGCACTGTCCATGTGAACAAAGCCGAAGTCTAAGAAATTGAATTCCAAAATTCCCCTCCTGAGATTGGGGTTTTTAGAATTCTCTAAAATCTAGATTTAAAAGGCAATGTCACAAACTATTGTTGGAGCAAGAGAGTTATGACAGAAGAATTAACCGTTAGAATAACCGGGGCTATGGTTTTAGGCTGACCCTCAGTGTGTGAGCCATCTTCCCATTTTAAAGTTATGCTCCTTTAAAATACAATCACTGTGCCTACAGTCAAAGTCCAGAATGTATTTGAGTGAATCTTCAAGTATTTTTTTATTATTTACTTATTTGTTTTGGGGTTGTTTTTTTTATAGAGGATTTTTGTAAGTTTATTTGAACCAAAATGATGACAACTGCCAGGAAGCAAGATCTCAACAGATTGAGAAAATACTCCCAAGAATGGCACTTTTGCAGCTTATTTTACACATTAGAATAAAAGAAGATGTAAGGAAGGTTACGTGAAATCTGATAGTGGTAGATTAAGGGTGCAGGAGAAAGCAAAGGGAGGGGAAATCTCTGAGAATGGATAAAAAGCAAAATGGAGAAACCCACTTTTTTTACACTGGTGGGTAGAGGATAGTTAACAATTAACATTTACAGCACATAGAGATAGTGTGCAGGAAAGATAACTGTGAAGGATTCTGTGCTCTTTTGCTCTGGAATTAGCGGTTGTGCCCTGGGTTCTGGCAAAGATTACTCTGGCATTTCAAAGATACGTTATCTTAGATGCAAAAAGACAGTAGACCCTTAAGGTAAAGATTGACGTTTGTCAAGGAAGCTACCGGCCTAAGATGTGAACACCTGCCATGACTCACACGGTCACTTGCAGTCTCTGAGTTTCTACAGCCCACCATGCCGGCCTCCCCAGAGCTTGTCAGGGTTAGTATATAGCCTCTTTTGTGTCCACAATGGGTCTCAGGTTCTGGGAGAAAACAAAGGACAAGAGCTCTTTGGGAAAGAGCTTTCCCAAATAACCCTCAACTAAACACAGTCTATCCTGGAAATAATATATATGGATTTTTACATGAGAAAGTATTATAATTTCTTTTTTTAATTTAATAAATCTTTATTGTTCAGATTATTACATTTGTTTCTCTTCCCCCCCCTCCACCCCATAGCTCCCCTCCTCCAGACTCCCACCCCTTACCTCTCTCCACATTGTCCTCATCCATAGGTGTATGATTTTTGTCCAGTCTCTCCCTGCACCCTCCTCACTCCTTTTCCCCTGAGAATTGTCAGTCCACTCCCTTTCTATGCTCCTGATTCTATTATATTCACCATTTTATTCTGTTCATCAGATTTTTATGTACAGTATCATGTCATCTGCAAATAAGGACAGCTTTACTTATTCTTTTCCAATTTGGATGCCTTTTATTTCTTCTTCTTGTCTAATTGCAATGGCTAATACTTCCAGTACTATGTCAAACAGGAGAGGTGAGAGTGGGCATCCCTGTCTTGTTCCTGTTCTTAGGAGAAATGGTTTTAGTTTTTACCCATTGAGTATGATGTTAGCTGTGGGTGTATCATATATGGCTTTTATGATGTTGATGTATGATCCTTCTATTCCCACTTTGCTGAGAGTTTTTATCAAGAAAAGGGGTTGGATTTTGTCAAATGCTTTTTCTGCATCAATTGATATGACTATATGATTTTTATCTCTCAATTTGTTTATGTGATGTATCACATTTATTGATTTGTGGATATTGTACCATCCCTGCATTCCTGGGATGAATCCTACTTGGTCATGGTGTATGATCTTTCTGATGTACTGCTGGATCCAATTTGCTAGAATTTTGTTGAGGATTTTGGCATCTATGTTCATGAGAGATATTGGCCTATAATTCTCTTTCATTGTGTTGTCTTTATCTGATTTTGGTATTATGGTGATGCTGGCTTCATAGGAGGTGTTTGGAAGTGTTTGTTATCAGATTTTTAATTCACTTAACTTTTAGATTTACTTGTTGATAGATATGTATTTGTTGTTCATAATTTTTATCTTTACCTTTTTCTTCTTCCTCTTCTTAAAGAGTACCTTTCAGCATTTCATGCTGATACTGGTTTGGTGTTGATGAACTCTTCTAGCTTTTTCTTATCTGTGAAGCTCTTTATCTGCCCTTCAATTCTGAATGATAGCTTTGCTGGGTAGAGTTATCTTGGTTGTAGGTTTTGCTATTCATCACTTTGAATATTTCTTGCTACTCCTGTCAGGCCTGCATAGTTTCTGTTGAGAAATCAGCTGACAATTGTATGGGTGCTCCTTTGTAGGTAATTAACTGTTTTTCTCTGGCTGCTTTTAACATTCTCTCTTTGTCTTTTGCTCTTAGTATTTTAATTATGATGTGTCTTGACGTGGGCCTCTTCGGATTCCTTTTATATGGGGTTCTGTGCGCTTCCTGAACTTTTAGGTCTATTTCTTTCACCACGTGGGGGAAGTTTTCAGTCATTATTTTTTCAAGTATGTTTTCAGTATTTTGCTTTCTCTCTTCTTCTGGCACCCCCATAATTCTGACGTTGATACTCTTGAAGTTGTCCCAGAGGCTCTTTACACTGTCTTCACATTTTGGGGATATTTTTTTCTTTTTTCTTTTCCAGTTGAGTGTTTTCTGCTTCTATGTATTTCAAGTCTTATACTTGATTCTTGCATTCCTCTCGTCTGCTGTTAGGTTTCTGTATAATATTTTTTATTTCAGTCAGTGTATGTTTAATTTCTAGTTGGTTCTTTTCTATCTTTAGTTAGTCTTTTTCCATTTCTAGTTGGACCTTTTCCATCTCTAGTTGGTTCTTTATCATCTCCTTTTGGGTCTCGCTAACTTTATCCAACTTTTCTAGGATATTCTTGAAAAACCTTATAAGCGTGGTTTTGAACTCTATATCCAGTCTTTTGTTTTCCTCCATTTCTTTTGTTTGTAATCCTTTCCCTTGTCTTGGCATTTTCACTATGCTGGGAGAAATTCTGTGTTGGATTCAGCTTTATGATACCAGACTTGTAAAACTGCAAAAGCCTCTCTGTTGAGCTTGGGATGGGTGGAGTCTCAGGGCTTAACGGACCACCTTGCCTTCTAGTTGGCCCCGCCCTCCACGGCCCCTGAGTCTCACATTATTGGGTAATCACTGGAGTGGTCCCTGTGCCCGCATGCCCTTGCAGTACCTCTAGACTGCTGCCTTTCTGGCTCCCCTGCACTAGGGACCATATGAGTCTGGGTCCCCAGGGTTTCGCCCAAAACTGGGGCTTAGTGGAGTTAGAAGTGGCACAGTTGGGAGGGTCTGACTCCTGCCCACTGGTGAAAGCCAGCGGCACAATCAGCAGTCAGTCCTCTGCACAGTGCCGTGCGCGTCACCAAACTTCTGATCTCTTGCGACTTCCCCAACCTTCCGTGCACTTCTCCCTTTTCACAGTCCAAACTCCCCCCGTATGATTTGGGTAGATCTGGGGTTTAGTGTCATAGGATAAGGGGTTCAATGCCATTGAGAGTGTTCATCTCCCGCCAGAGAAAGCCAGCCAGGTACTCTGGCACCCACTCTCTCCAAGCGCATGTCTCTGTACCTCAGCTTTTTGCAGCTCCTCTGGGTGTCTGTGAGCCCCTCTCTTTCCTTCTAGTTGTAGAATTTCCACTCAGCCAGATTTCCTGTGGTTCTTTCTTTTAGTTGTAGTTTTGAAATTGTTGTGCGAGGCAGCAGTGTAGTTGTTTACCTATGCCGCCCGCTTGGATTCTCCTATCTCACTCTGTTCCTCAGGTTTTTTATTCACTTGATTTTTAGATTCACTTGTTGATAGATATATTCGTTGTTCATAATTTTTATCTTTACCTTTTTTTTCTTCTTCCTCTTCTTAAAGAATACCTTTCAACGTTTCATATAATACTGTTTTGGTGGTAATGAACTCCTTTAGCTTTTTCTTATCTGTGAAGCTCTTTATCTGACCTTCAATTCTGAATGATAGCTTTTCTGGGTAGAGTAAAGTTGGTTGTAGGTTCTTGCTTTTCATTGCTTTGAATATTTCTTGCCACTCCTATCTGGCCTGCATAGTTTCTGTTGAGAAATCAGCTGACAATCGTGTGGGTGCTCCCTTCTAGCTAATTAACTGTTTTTCTCTTGCTGCTTTTAATATTCTTTTTGTCTCTTATCTTGGTATTTTAATTATGATGTGTCTTGGTGTGGTCCTCTTTGGATTCCTTTTGTTTGGGGTTCTGTGCACTTCCTGGACTTGTAAGTCTATTTATTTCACCATGTGGGGAAAGTTTTCAGTCATTATTTCTTCAAATAGGTTTTCAGTATGTTGTTCTCTCTCTTCTTCTGGCACCCCCATAATTCTGATGTTGGTATGCTTGAACTAGTCCCAGTGGCTCCTTACACTATCTTCACATTTTTGGATTCTTTAGACCTCTGCTTTTCTGGTTCCCTTGCACTCCAGGACTCATATGAGTTTGGGTCCCCAGGGTCTCACTCAAAACTGGAGTTCAGCGCAGTCAGAAGTGGAATTCAGCACAGTTGGGAGGCCTTGTCTTCCATCCACTAGAGAAAGCCAGCAGCACAATCAGCAGTCCATCCTCTCTGTGTGCAGTGGTGTGCGCGCGCCCCAGACCTCTGCCCTTTTACGGCTCCCCTAAATTTCTGTGCACTCCTCTCTTTTCACAACAGTCCAGACTCCCCTCGTATGAGTCTCACCTGGAACTGGGATTCAGTGCAGTCGGATAAAGGGGTTCAGTGGAAGCCACCCAGGTACTCTGCCACCCACTCTCTCCACACACCTGTCTCTGTACCTCAGCTTTTTGCAGCTCTTCTAAGTCTCTGTGACCCCCTCTCTTTCCTTCTAGTTGTAAAATTTCCACTCAGCCAGCTTTCCTGTGGTTCTGAATGATGTCCGTTCTGTCTTGTAGTTGTAGATTTGAAATTGTTGTGCGAGGCAGCAGTTTAGGTATTCACCTATGCCGCCATCTTGGTTTCTCTCTGGGCCCCCTTTTTATCAATACCAGGCACAGGACACATTGGAAAGATCTCACTCTTAGATGAAAGTCTGAAATTGCCCAAACTCCTTTGTAGCTAGGTTTCTGGACATGAATTCTTTTCTGCCCATTGGATGCCCTTGCACAATATTTTGATGGCAGAAGTGGGACAGAGGCATCTTTCTGCAGTGTGGGCTGTTGGCTGCTGGTGACTGTGTTTGCAGAGATGTGGAGGTTTTCTGCAGGGAATCCAGGCTGTGCACAGGCAGTTGTGGCAGAGGCAGTGCCCAGTGACCTGTTTTGTGGAAGCTGGAGGGCACTTGCGGGGGCAGCAGTTTCCTGATCCGCAGGTCACAGCTGTGCCAGGTCCTAGAATTCAGTTGTGGCTGAGGGGGCAGCTCCTCCCGCTGGGCAGGGAATCTTTCCTGGGGGCCCAGCCTAATAACCACTTCTTCTGCTTTCTGATTATTTCCTAAGCACCAATTCCCTGTGCTAAATTCCTTCCTGCTGAAAATAGCAAAGATCTAAACATATTTTGGATCCTCTGCTTTCAATAAAAACAAAGCTGCACAGGCTCAGGTCTGAGAAGTGGGTGAGGTGCTACAAAGGCTCCCTTCTTTGAGTCTCAGTTTTCTCTTCTATAGAATGGAGACCAAAGATTATCTGCTCATAGTTACTGAAGACCATGGCAGCTATGTTTCCCAAAGATGGCCACAACATTTCCCTTCCCCAGTGTCCTTGCCACTTTCCACCATGTTCTCTCTTTTGAAGTGGGGCTGACTATACTGGTTGCCTGCAGAATTCCTAGGCCAAAGCTGAAAAGGTGCAGGGCTACAGCCCTGCCCACTCCCCCAAGGTTTCTAGCTCTGGCCCTGCCTATGCTGCTTGGGGCTCTGTCTGGTGCAGAGCCTTGCCCTCCTGGCTGCCTTTCTCTCTAGTTGGCAGTCTAGCACCTTGCTGCATACCATGGCCCACTTGCTGGTGCTGCTGGGCTCAGTGGGCAGGGTAAGAGCCCAGGTCAGGCCTCGCACCTCCTCGCTCCTTTGGTGCCTGTGCCCCGCAGCCCCTATTCTTGCTGCTGCTCCAGGGCCAGATGTCTGGGTGCTCTGTGTGGCCCGCAGGGACAGCTGTGGCTAGCAGGAAAGCATCCCCATCCCATCTCCGACTCTGGCACCCTGATCCGGGATCCACTTTCACCAAAGGAGAGCTTTGCCTGTGTAGCTGCCTGAGACCGGGTACCTCCCGGGTCACTGGACCACAAATTTCTGCCAGGCAAGTTAGTTGGTCAGCTGGCTGTCCCTGCCCTGATCAGGGTATTAGAGGTGATCCAGCCCAGATCAGGCTGGTTAGCTGCCACAGTGCATGTTATAGCCACTGGTCGTTCTGGTCATTCTGCTGCTGGGTTGCTGGGTTTTTATATATATAGACTAGAGGCCCGGTGCACAAAATTTGTGCATGGGGGAGGGGTTCCTTCAGCCCAGCCTGCACATCTCCAATCTGGGACCCCTTAGGGGACATCCCTCTTACAGTCTGGGACCTCTGGCTCCTAACTGCTCACCTGCCTGCCTGCCTGATCACCCCTAACCACTCTGCCTGCCTGCCTGATTGCCCCTAACTACCTTCCCCTGCTGGCCTAATTGCCTCTAACAGCCCTACCCTGCCAGCCTGATCACCCCTAACTGCCTCTATCTCGGCCTCCGTCACCGTGGCTTTGTCCAGAAGGAAGGCAGGGTGGCTGGGAGATGTTCAGTTGACTGGGTCTAATTAGCATATTAACCTTTTATTAGTATAGATTAGTTTTCATTGCCTTGAATACTTTATTTCCCAATCTGTAGTGTAGGACAATGTCAAATGCTTTTTGTGACTAGCTCTTAGTATCCTGTGTGGAGCTATTAGCAATCTTCAACTTGTGACTCACTCTGCTTGGATTGGGTGCCTTTGGAAAGGATAAGATATGCATCAGGATCTCTTTGCCAGCCCCAGACCCAGAAGGAGATGAGGCAAAGCCTCAAAGCCTCTAGAGACCCATCTCTTCAGGCTATCGACTACAGAGTGGGACAAGAGGTCTTCTAACATGGTGGAGCAATTGCTTCCCCCAGGCATAAACCACCTGGGTAGCTAAGGTCTGCAGAGAAAAATAACCTCTGCAGCATGAAGGAATGACTCAGCATACAAAACTGTGATGGCTGCCCTCTAAGCTCCAACCCCTGAGCCCCCAGCCCTGAACTCTCCTCATAGTTCCAGCCCCCTCTACCCTCCCTGTTCCAGGGCCCAGATAAGTGGCTGCACACGAAATTTTGTGTATTAGCTCTTTAAGAGGGTGCTGCATTTTCAGCCATCTCTGGCTGAGAAACAGCAAGCCTGCTGCTTCTCTCAGCCATATTTTGTGTAGGCACTTTTCTCAGTTCTGATGTTCTGGGCTGGGGGCCCAGATTGGGGTTTAGACCCCACAGCTAAGATATCCCTCCAGACTTTCAGCTGCTGTCTGTGGGAATCCAGCCATTCTTTCCACGTCTCCGCACTTCCTGCCAGACTATGCAGTCTCCAGCCAGCCTTCAGTTGATTTTTCAGGATTCTTTTTTTCTGTTTTAGTTGTATTTTCAGTTTGGTCCTGCAAGAGTGTCAGTATAGCTTTCACTTACTCTACCACCATTTTTAATCTAATCTTCAAGTATTAATAATACAAAATCAGTGTCCAAAACATGATGGATCATTTCAAATGCAAGTAAAATGGAAGGAGAATTGCTTCTGCTATGTTCAGTGTCCTAGGCCAGAGATGGATGAGTTCTGAAAGAGGAAAAGGATGCCATCTATTGTTCAGATGAGGAGTGGCAATGCTTTCCTAAGTGTGGGAAAGGAGGGTGGTTTTAGGTGGTGGTATTCAAGGGCAGGATATAATTAGCATAAAATCACATACTGAGAAAGTTATCTTTTCTTTTTTTCCATTTTTTTATTAATGTATTACATTTGTACATACCTTCCCATTGCCACCCTCACCCCACTCCCCTGCATGCCCTCACCCCCCAGTGTCTTGTGTCCATTGGTTATGCTTATATGTACATATACATGGCCTCCGGTTGATCTCTTATCTACCCCACCTCTCCCTAACCTTCCCGCTGTAATTTGACAGTCTGTTTGATGCTTTACTGCTTCTTTATCTGTCTTTTTGTTCATTAGTTTATGTTCTTTATTACCCATAAATGAGTAAGATCATGTGGTATTTTTCTTTCACTGATTGGATTATTTCACTTAGCATAATGCTCTCCAATTCCATCCAGGTTGCTGCAAATGGTAAGAATTCCTTCTTTTTGATGGCAGCATAGTGTAGATGTATCATGGTTTTCTGATCCAGTCATCTGCTCACAGGCATTTAGGCTGTTTCCAAATCTTAGCTATTGTAAATTGTGCTGCTATGAACATAGGGGTGCATAAGTCCTTTCTGATTGGCGTTTCTAATTTCTTAGGATATATTTCTAGGAGTGGGATTACTAGGTCAAATGGGAGTTCCATTTTTAGTTTTTTGAGGAAACTCCATACTGTTCTCCACAGTGGCTGCACCAGTCTGCATTCCACCAGCAGTGCACGAGGGTTCCTTTTTCTCCGAATATCCCCTAACACTTGTTTGTTGATTTGTTGATGATAGCCATTCTGACAGGTATGAGATGGTATCGTCTTGTAGTTTTGATTTGCATCTCTCAGATAATTAGTGACTTTGAGCATGTTTTCATGTGTCTCTTGGCCTTTCTTCTGTCTTCTTTCAAAAAGATTCTATTTAGGTCCGTTGCCCCTTTTTTTTTTTTTATTGGATCATTTATCTTCCTTTTATTAAGTTGTGTAAGTTGCCTATAGATGTTGGAGATTAAACCTTTATCAATGATAACATTTGCAAATACAGTGGTACCTCGAGATACGAGTGCCCTAACATACGAGATTTTTGAGATACGAGCTATTTTTGCTTTGAAATACGAGCAACATTTGAGATAGGAGTAATCGCGCAGGTTGGCCAGCTGCACACGACCCACCAGTTTACCGCTACTCGAGCGTCTCATAGTTTCCCACGCCTCAAGGTTACGGAACGAATTAAACTCGTATCTCGAGGTATACTGTATGTTCTCCCAAACAGTGGGCTTTCTTGTTGTTTTGTTGATGTAGTCCCATTTGTTTATTTTCTCTTTAGCTTCCATTGCCCTTGGAGCAGTATCAGTAAAGAAGTTCCTTCGGCATATATCTGAGATTTTGCTGCCTGTGGATTCCTCTAGTATTTTTATGGTTTCTTGTCTTATGTTTAAGTCCTGTATCCATTTTGAGTTTATTTTTGTGTATGGTGTAAGTTGGTGTTCTAGTTTCATTTTTTTGCATGCATCTGTCCAATTTTCTCAACACCATTTATTGTAGAGACTGTCTTGACTCCATTGTATGTTCATGCCTCCTTTGTCAAATATTAATTGAGCATAGTGGTTTGGATCAATATCTGGATTCTCTATTCTATGCCATTGGTCTATATGTCTGTTCTTATGACAGTACCAGTCTGTTTTGAGAACAGTGGCTTTGTAATACAGCTTGAAATCTGGTATTGAGATCCCACCTTCTTTTTTCTTCTTTCTCAGGATTGCTGTGGCTATTCAGGGTCTTTTTTGTTTATTTGTTTCAGATGAATCTTTGGAGAGTTCTTTCTAGGTCTGTGAAATATGCCATTGGTATTTTAATGGAGAGTGAATTAAATCTATAGATTGCTTTGTGTAGTATGGACATTTTAATGATGTTGATTCTCCCAATCCATGAGCATGTTTGGTATGCTCTTCCATCTGTTTACATCTTCCTCTATCTCTTTTTTCAGTGTCCTGGAGTTTTTCACTCATAGGTCTTTTACCTCCTTAGTTAGGTATCTTAATTTTTTTTGGTGCGATGGTAAATGGGATTGCTTTTTTAGTCTCTCTGTAAATTCATTATTGGTGTATAGAAATGTAATAGATTTCTTGGCATTAATTTTGTTTCCTGCTACATTTCCAAATTCATTTATGAGGTCTATTAGTTTTTTGATGGAGTCTTTCAGGTTTTTTATGTACAATATCATGTCATCTGCAAACAAAGACAGCTCTACTTCTTCTTTTCAAATTTGGATGCCTATATATGGCTTTTATTATGTTGAGATATGATCCTTCTATTCCCATCTTGCTGAGAGTTATTTTTTTTTTAACAAGAAAGGGTTTTGGATTTTATCAAATGTGTTTATGTGATGTATCACATTTATTGATTTGTATATATTGTACCATCCTTGCATTCTTGGGATAAATCCTACTTGGTCATGGTGTATGATCTTTCTGATGTACTGCTGGATCCAATTTGTTAGAATTTTGTTGAGGATTTTGGCATCTATGTTCATGAGGGATATTGGCCTGTAATTCTCTTTCATTGTGTTGTCTTTATCTAGTTTTGGTATTAGGGTGATGCCAGCTTCATAGAAGGTGTTTGGAAGTGCTCCTTCTTCTTGAATTTTTTTGGAATAGTCTGAAGAAGATAGGTTTTAATTCTTCCTTGAATGTTTGGTAAAATTTTCCTCTGTAGCCATCTGGCCTCAGGCTTTGTTTGCTGGAAGCTTTTTGATGACTGCTTCAATTTTTTCTATAGTTATTGGTCAATTGAGATTTTTAGATTCTCCTGATTGAGTTTTGGAAGGTTCTATTTTTCTAGGAATATGTCCATTTCCTTCAGGTTGTCCAGTTTGTGGAATAGAGTTTTTCATAGTATTTTTTAACAATCCTTTGTATTTTGATGGGGTCTGTTGTTATTTCACCTCTTTCATATATGATTTTGTTTATTTGGATCCTCTCTTTGCTTCTTGGTGAGCCTGGCTAGAGGTTCATCAACCTTGTTTATCCTTTCAAAGAATCAGCTCTTGGTTTTGTTGATCTTTTGTATTGTTTCTTTCATATAGAATAGTTCAATGTAATAAATATCATTGCAGATAAATGTCTCTATGTCATCTATCTCCACTCTGATCTTTTCTGTATCCTTCTTTGTGCTTACACTGGGCTTTACT
The DNA here is from genome assembly GCA_011751065.1 of Lasiurus cinereus. Lineage (NCBI taxonomy): Eukaryota > Metazoa > Chordata > Mammalia > Chiroptera > Vespertilionidae > Lasiurus > Lasiurus cinereus. The sequence goes on along the minus strand of JAAGEH010000092.1, from coordinate 789,143 downwards.
TGTTGCTCTCTTTCTAGCTCTTTGAGTTGTAGTGGTAATTTATTACCACTGTTTCTTGTTTTTTGCAGTAGGCTTGTAGAGCTATGAACTTCCCTCTCAAGACTGCTTTCACTATGTCCCATAGGTTTTGGATTGTTGTGTTTTCATTGTCATTTGTTTCCATGATGTTTTTTATTTCTTCCTTGATCTCTCTGGTTACCCAGTCATTGTTTAATAGCATGCTTTTTAGTCTCCATGTGTTTGATTTCTTTTGATTGTTTTTATTGTAGTTGATTTCCAGCTTTATACCACTGTGATCTGAAAAGATGCTTGATATGATTTCTATATTCTTGAATTTGAGGAGACTTTGCCTATGACCCAACATATGGTCTATCTTTGAAAATAACCCATGTGCACTTGAGAAGAATGTATATTCTGTGGCTTTGGGGTGAAATGTTCTGAAGATGTCAATTAATCCCATCTGGTCTAGTGAGTTATTAGGATTGATGTTTCTTTGCTGATTTTTTTGTTTAGAGGATTTGTTCAGTGGTGACAGTGGGGTATTAAAGTCTCCTACTATGATTGCATTGCTGTCAGTCTCTCCTTTGATATCCTCCAGGAGTTTTCTTTTTAATGTATTTAGGTGCTCCTGTATTGGGTGCATATATGTTTACCAGAGTTATTTCTTCTTGTTGTATTGCTCCCTTTAGTAATATGAAGTGGCCTGCCTTACCTCTTGTTATGTCCTTCACTTTGAGATCTGATTTGTCAGATATAATATTGCTATCCCAGCTTTTTTTTCATTTTCATTCACCTGAAAAACCTTTTTCCATCACTTCACCCTTAGTCTGTGTCTTTTTTTCTGAGGTGGGTTTCTTGTAGACAGGAGATATATGGGTCATGTTTTCTTATCCAATTTGTTACCTTATGTCTTTTGATTAAAGCATTTAATCCATTTAATTTAAAGTTATTATTGGCAGGTACGTATTTGTTGCCATTTTTATTCTTTACCCCTGTGTTCCTTCTTTGCTTCCTATTTCTTTTTCTTTGCCTTTCTTTCTTTCTTTCTTTCTTTCTTTCTTTCTTTCTTTCTTTCTCTTTTTCTTTCTTTCCTTCTTTCTTTCTTTCTTTCTTTCTTTTTTTACAGCAGATCCTTTAGCATTTCTTGCATTGCTGCTTTGATGGTAATAAATTCCCTTAGTCCTTTTTTGTCTGTGGAGCTCCTGATTTCACCTTCAATTTTGATTGATAACCTTACTGGGTACAGTATTCTTAGATTCAGACCCTTCCTTTGCATGACTTTGTATATTTCATTCCATTCCCTTCTGGCCTGATGAGTTTCTGTTGAGAAATCAGTTGCTAGTCTGATGGGGATTCCTTTGTAGGTAACTTTCTGTCTCTCTCTGGCTGCTTTTAAGATTTTTACATTGTCGTCGGTGTTTGCCAATTTAATTATAATGTGCCTTGTTGTTGGTCTTTTGTGATTCATTTTGCTTGGGACTCTGTGAGCTTCTTGGATGTGTGGGTTTTTTCTCCCCTATATAAGGGAAGTTTTCTCCCATTATTTCTTCAAACAAGTTTTCTATTTCTTGCTCAGTTTCCTCTCCTTCTGGAAGCCCTTATGCAGATGTTGTTTTGTTTCATGTTTAAAGACAATGTATTATGGTTCCATCATGACTTGAGCTATTCTATTCCATTTGAATCCCTGCTTAGAAGGTGTTTGACACATAATAAGTGCTATTTAGGTGTTTACTTTAATTACTAGTATTTTTCACACTTCTTTAACACTTGCTAATTTCCTTTTGAAACAGAGAGAAAGCAGGCCTCAGGCACAAAACCTAAGACACAATACTACCTTAATGGAACGTATAATAGCATTATACTGTCATTGTCTTCCTTTTATGGTTACTTTCTACTGTTACTGAGAACAATTTTTGCATAAGCATGTGTTCTGTACCATAGCCTCACCATACTCATTTTAATGGTGAAGAAAGAGACTTGCTCAGCACCGCAAAGCTAGGAAGTGGAGAACCCATTGTTTGGGCAGCAAATTGATCCTAAGAAACAGATTGTCTTTGCCAGTAATGCATTTAACACAGGTTCACTGGAATTATAACAGTTTCACAAGCCAATAGCAACAGATAATATCTGTATATATAAAAGCCTAAGCAACTGTTTGACCGTTTGATGAGTAGCTATGATGTCCACTGACTACTGAGGGGCAAACGCTCAACACACAGGCATGGAAACATGGAACAGACTAATGAATCTCAGAGGGAAAGGGGAGGAGGGAGGACAGGAAGAGATTAACCAAAGATTTTATATGCATACTGGAGGCCCAGTGCATGGATTCATGTACCAGTGGGGGTCCCTTGGCCTGGCTTGTGGAAATTGGGCTGAAACAGGTGATCTGACATCCCCTGAGAGATCCCGTATTGCAAGAGGGTGCAAGCCTCTAGTCTCTTAATAAACCAATCTATAATAATAAAAGCACAATATGCTAATTAGACCAGATGTCTTTCTGGATGAAGCTGGGGCTGCGAGGTAAGCCCAGATCCTGGGTGCTGAGGGAAGCTGGGGGAAGGAAGGCCTACTCTTGCATGAATTGTGTGCATTGGGCCTCTAGTAAAAAATAACATACTTTGAATGATGTTACACTTGTTTCAGGCAAGAGGAATATAAGGAAATAAAAGTCCAAATTCAGTGGGAGTGCACCCTCCAAGCTGATAAGTGGGTTCTCAGAAGAGCTGATGCCATGTGTGAGGGCAAAAGTTTCCTGTTATTAGAGCATGTTACTAGGGAGTGATGGCACTGTGCTGTTGGGCAAGCTCATCTCCTTCTTGGGGCTGCTGCATGGATTTACCCCTTCTGGTAAAGAGTCATCTTACCATGGCAAGAGCTAATGCCTGAGGTCTTTGGAGGGCTATGTAATGAGCAAAGCATCCTCTTGTCCAGGCTGAACACTCTCTATAGGTCCTCATGAAGTCTGGTATTTGAAGGATAAATGTCCTCTAGCTGTAGCTGCTTCCCCATGTTCTTACCCATAGGCCATCAGCTGAGCTACTGCTTACCAATGACAGCATCCATTGCAGCTCCTACAATGTAAACAGCTTCCCTCTTAGATCAGAATTTCCTTTGAGTCATAAATATCAAACAGCCACTCTTCTTCCACCCTCTTCCTCTTCCCATGCCCTCTGTCCTCTGCAGTCAGCTTAGTGAGCCATAGCAGGTCACCTCCACCTGGCAACCACTCACTGCTGCCATGAGAGCCCTGTGTATTCAAGCCAAAGCGGAACCCACTTATGGGTTCAAGCAGGTGCCCAGGAGAAGGTGAAGCCATCTTTGAGTTTAGGCTGGGTGCCAGTGGGTTAAATGGTGCTCAGGCCCATTCTGCAGTCATCAACTGCTGGGGCGGTTTCCCTTACTGTGGAAGGTAGTATTGTGTCTTAAGTTTCAAGCCTGCGGCCTGCTTTTTCTCTGTTTCAAAAGGAAATTAGCAAATGATGCCATTCTGTACCCTAAGTGAGTTGTGGCAACTCTGACAACATTTAAGGTCAATCCATCACATGGACAGCAGTGTTTGTGCTGGAAGCTCTTGCAAAATCCCTGCCTGGCACAGGCCTGGCACACCTTCCCAGCCTCTTCTCGTCATACTGCCCTGTACGTACTCCACTCCAATCACAGTGGGAACCTTTCTGTTCTTCAGACCTTCTGACCTCTCACCTTTATGCCTCTGCAGGGAACATGTGCTCCAAGCTATGCATAGAGCTGGCTTGTCTTAACTTCAAATCCTGGCCCAGAGGCTAAAGCGACCTTCCATCTCTACCTAGTCCTTTTCTGTTACATTTCCCTGCTCGATCTTCTTAATGGAACTATTCCTTTCTGAAATTATGTTCACTGACTTTGTTCTTCCTTATTATCCATCTAGAATGTAAGCTACTAAAAGGCAAGGACATTTATATCTTGTTTTATTTATTTATTTTTTGAATTCCTCATTCAAGGATATTTTTTCATTGATTTTTAGAGAGAGTAGAAAGGAGAGGGAAAGACAAAGAAATATCAATGTGAGAGAAATACATTGATTGGTTGCCTCCTTCATGTGCCCCTGACCAAGGCCCAGGCGGGGAGGAGCCTGCAACCAAGGTGCATGCTCTT
>JAAGEH010000092.1:747932-784999 GCA_011751065.1 Lasiurus cinereus | reverse complement strand
CCAAGGTGCATGCTCTTGATCGGAGTCGAACCCGGGACCCTTTGGTCAGTGGGCCAAATCTCTATCCACTGAGCCACACTGGCTAGGGCTCCATCTTGTTTTAGCACCTTGTTTCTTGTAGCTCTAGCACCAGGAATAGTGTCTGGTTCATAGTGGGGCTCACAAACACCCCTGGGAAGGGAAGGAATGCAGTCTCCCCAAGCAGGACAGTTTAGGGCGGCTCAGCCCTGGTAGCTCGCCCGCCATTGGCGCCCAGAAAGCATCACCAGAGTTGACTCTCACCATGAAGGGCTTCAACTCCACCACCAAGGCCCACCCCCATGGGAGTTTCGCACCTGAAAGGTCACAGGTGTCACTAGGTAATGTAAGGTGGGGTGGCCCTTCTCAGGCAGACTCCTGTGCCGGCTAGAAGGTTCTTCCTCTAAAGCTGTCGCCCGAAGGGAGCCATTGGCAGGGGTGCAGGCATCGTGTGCTTGGTTGGCAAGCCTGTGACTTTCTCTTGTTGGTCCTGAGCTGGAAATGGGACAAAAGGTAGGAATGCTGGCGCCATTGACCAAGTCCAGGCATTCCGGGCCAGCTGCTCAGAGGTCATGGGCCATAGTTCTGTGGTCACCTGGGGTCTGGCTGGAGTGTTACACTCAGTCTTCCAGGCAGGCCATGATGAGAGAGTGGCCCCTCAGGGTCCAGCCGCAATGAGGGGCGAGGAGAAGGAGGGGAGCGGTCGCTGCCGGGCACTGGCCCCGCATCCCTCAGCAGGCGCACCCTGCACAGACTGCTCTCCTCAGGACCTGTCACATGGCCGCCTCGGGCTTCTGTGTGGAGCACTGGGACGGGCACCCGCAGCCTGGCCTCTTCCATGGTTTCATTATTTGACTCTGGCTTCCCTCTCACAGAGGCTGCGGGGAGCCAAGGCCCAGCCTTCAGTGGAGGATGACTCTCGAGCTTGGCTTTCGGCTCACAGTTTAGAGTTTGAGAAGCTTACCTTGGCCGATCTGGTCAGCCAAGGCACACCTGTGCTGTAAGTCTGCCGCCCCCACCCGCACCTCAGTGACACCTGGCCCACCCCAGGGCGCCCTTCACCAGGCTTTGCTCTGCAGGGCGGACGGCAGCAGCACCATGAAGAACATGAACTTTTCCGCCCAGGCCGCCCGTCAGTTGGAGTCGAAGCTCTCCGAGTGAGTGTGTGTCCCACTCATGCAGGAGGCAACCCATCTGCCAAATGGCAGTCTCTGTGGGACTTGGGGCAGGTCTCTTCCCACATCTAGATCCAGTTTCAGTTTTTCTCAAGTAAAGAGGTTGGCACGCCTCAGTTTTCCTCAGCCTTCTAGGATTGATGCTCCCTTTGGATAGACACACAAACCCACCTTCATCTGCTGTGTCACGGCTCAGATGGATCCTCTCAGTGACCTAGGGCTGGGTTCAGACTTTCCTAAGTGATGTCGCAGTGGCAGGCCCCCTCCAGGCCAGAGGGGGGGCAGCACTCCATCTGGGCTCTGCGCTGTTTCTGTTGTCCTGAGGTTTCCTGCAATGTGAGAATAATCAATTGCTCACATTCACTCACGTGCCAGGAATTCTCCCAAGGGCTGCATGCATTGTTTTATTCAGTCCCACAGCTTAAAATATTGTGTTACTCTAAAGTTAACTAAAAGTCAGCGACTAAATGACCAATTTGTCAAGTTTGTCAACATATTTGGACTATAACTTTCGTAACAATTTGTATGGAGTTGGAGGGTTTTAAAGAACATTTTGGTTTTCATTGTAAACAAAGCATTTGAAGCAATGTTCGAGTCTATTCAGTCCATTGGTCATTGGGAAATTTCAAGGGATTGGCCTTCACTTTCCAAGCTGACTTTTGGGAAATTGACTTGAATGGAGTCCCGGTATCACCTTAACGTTGGAGATGATGCAATAGGCTGGAGCGGTGACCAAAGCTGCCAGGCCACTCAGCTAGAAGACAGTGGGCGGGGTTGCCAGCAAGCACGCCTGGCTGAGAGCGCCCCACCTTGGCCCTGTGAATACTCGGGGCCCCTGAAAACCACATACCACCCACGGCCCCAGGGTCTCATGCCCTTCTCTAGGCCCCCAAATCCCACCACTGAGCCTCTAAAGAGGGCAAGTTAAATTCCAGTGACGGAATTGTTAAGTGGAGCCTCTGTGGCCTGCGGGTCTCCAGCCGCTGGGATGGCTTGCTGCGTGTTTGGAGGCCAAGTGCTCGTCGGTACCCGGGAGGGCTGAGTCTCCCTGAGAGGACAGGGTGCGAGGCGCAGGGGCAGCGAGGGAATGCCCTCACTTTCTCGGCTGCGTTCTCCTCGTAGGCTCCGGCCCTTAGACACATGACAAAGCCACCCCGCACACACGCACGACGGCTCTTTCTGGTGTTTTGACAGGATGATTGGACTCTATCAGCGGAGAATGCAGTGGCTCTCGGAGAGCAGCAGAAAGGTAACAGGGCGGGGCTCACGCGTTGCCCCCGCTCCCACTCCCTCTGGAACTGTCTTCGGCTACGAAAGAAATGGCTGCCCACGTAAACGAGACGCCACACAGCCCGTGTCCAGGCTCCAGCCGCGCCGCCCTCGCCTCCGGCTCTGCCCTCCTCGGCGCTTTCGTTCTCCGGAGGCGGTTCCCAGGTTTGGGGAGAGGCCCACCTGCTAGTGACGGGCCCACAGGCGCCCCGGCCTTCGCGGCCCACCCTCCTGCCTGGGCTTGACTCGCTGGGCCAGGGCCGACCCATCCCTCCCGGGACCGAGACACCCCTCTGGCTGGGTCTGGAGCTAGTGCTCATTCCTGGGGAAAACCAGGCGACGGGGAGCAGGGAAGAGGGTGCCCCCCAAGCCGCAGGGACAGAGAGGCACAGGGCACGCAAAGGGGGCGGGGGGCGGGAGGCGGGCCCTGCGCGGGAGGACGCCGGGGGCGGGCTGGTCCCCGCGCGCCTGCGCGCCCTGCCTGCCGGGCCGAGCGCCGCTGCCGGCGGCGGGCCCGGCGCCGCGGGGTTGGCTCTCGTGCTGGGGCCGGAGCGTCCCCCGCAGCGCCAACTGAGCCCTCGGCCGCCTCCGGAGGAAGGCGGCTGTCGGGAGGCTGGGAGGGTGCGGAGAGCGGCTCGCGTCCCAGGGCCAGGCCGCCCTCCTCACGGCAGGCTCCCCGCCGCCCGGCAGACAGCGAGGCGGCTCCCCGGGCCGCGCAGAGGAGGGGGAGCCAGGGGGGCTTCGCAGGCGCCGCTGCTCCCCGGGCGGGGGCCGGGGGTGCTCTGGGCGGAGAGGGGAACCCGCGGGCGGAGGGCGCCGCGGGAGGGAGAGGAGAGCGTGGGTCCGAGGCCCGGGCCGCTCCGCCCCCCTGGCTGTGGCGCGGCCTGTGCGACTCGGGCCCGGGACGCCGCGGTCTCGGGGCTGACTCGTGGCTGTGGCCGGAGCGAGGGCGCGGCCGCCTCGGAGCCGTGGCTGTGGCCGAGCGGAGGCAGGGCCTGGGGGCGGCAGCTGGGGGGGCGGGGCGGGGCCCCGGACTCAGGACAGGACCCGGGAGGAGCCAGAGGGGAGAAGAGGGGGCTCCTGGAGGGGTGACAGGAGGCGCGGGTGCGGCGCGTGCTCAGGCCTGGTCTCCCCCCGAGACCGCGCGACAGAGCCCGAGGGCGCCCTGGAGCGGCGCCAGGGCGGCGGCGGCGGCGGCGGCGGCAGGCCCGCGTTGCTTTTCCCCCGCACCGGCCGGCGCTGCTGCCCGCCAGGCGGGAGGGGGAGCCGGTGCTCGCGGAGCCGCCCCGCAAGGCCTGGGCCGCGGAACCCGCGCTCATTCCAGCGCCCTCTTTGGTTTTAGGCGTTTGGCCTCATCCAGGGGGCCAGCGTGGGCCTCCTCGTGGACGCGTCCGCCCTCGGCGGGGGCTCCCGGAGAGAAGAATTCCTACGCGACCTCACGGTGAGTCCGCAGCACGAAGGGCCCTCGTCCCTTAGGTGCGGGCTCCCGGCCTGTAGCAGGCCTTGTAGCAGGTGCAGCGGGAGCAGCTCACGCCTCATTAGCACAGACAGTGAAGGAACTCCACCTCTGAATCACTTCCCTTGGAGGGTAAGCTTCTAGCATTCGCTCCAGAGCAGTCCTGCTAACTGGACTTGCTCTCAAGACTCCCTCCCGGTCTTTCCTCTCCCCCACAACCTTGTTCCCTGGGAAGCCCAGTCCAGCACAGGCACCCAGCTGCTCTGCCCTCAAGCATGCCCCTAACGGAAGCTGAGAGCTCTGGATGGCTAGAGTCAGACCTCAGCGACCCCTATCGCTCTTGACTCTGTGACTGCATTATCTAATCCACCTGACTTTGGTTATCCCATCTGTAAAATGGGAGTGACAACAGTGCCCTCTCAGGGCTGCCGGAGGAAGACAGGACTTCAAGCTACTGCTTGGTATAAAGTCTGGCATAGAAAAGACTTTCCTCTCTGAAATCATATATATATACATAATTTTTTGTTTTTTTTTTAAGACCTCTGAGATATCTGTAAGTAACATGTCGGGGGAAAGGAGCTGTTTTCTATGGGGACCTTAGCAGCAAAAGCCATTTCAAAGACTTTATATAGAGTCCAACCTGAGCCAGTTACCCAGACCTGGGCCCTGGTCTCTGTAGGTGACTGTGCAGCCTCACTTCAGGAGTCCTCAGAACTGTTTCCAAAGATCTTGTCTAATAGTAGCCAGCACAGGCTTGTGCTGGTGGCATGCAGGTGAAATTTCCAGCTGGAGGAAGAAGAAGAAGGAGGAGATATCTTACTCTTGGATGTTCACCAAATACAGCTTAAGAACATCGACCAAACAGGCTGGCATTGTGCCTGTTGCTCCATCCCCAACTTACATGCTTGGAGAGAAATTACTGCCCCCACTTTCCTTTCTCTTTCTCAGGGCCACAGTGAAGGGTTCAACCACAGCACAAACTGAGATCAGTAGCCACACTTCTGACCCAGGTGGGCAGCAGCCCAAGGCGCTGCTCTGGAAGAGAGCAGCAGTCTGCAGGTGACGGGTGTGAGGATGTTGCTAGGGGAAACGAGGCTCTTGCACAGTCACAAGGAAGGCATTCCAGGGACGCACATTCGGGAAGATAAGGTGTAGTGGTAATGTAACTGGACAGTGGGACCAGGCTGCCTGTTATTACTTGAGCCAATTAAGCAGGGACAGGGTTGAATCATGAGCATTTATTCCAATCCTGCTGGCAGCATGGGAGAGCAACAGGTCATCTACAAACATCTGCTCTGCTCCCACCATCAGCCGGCTGCTTATATGGGGTAAAAGGACAAAGATGACATGGGGAAGTCGGCAACGGGTATGCCATATGGGCAGTTTACAGGTAGGCAGCGGGCTGGGGCTTCAAAGGACTGGCCCCTCTGGTTTCTGTAGCAAAGTTGTTAATCTTCCCATATAATAGGCAGTTCCAAATGGGGAGGGTGGGCTGCACTTCCAGGTGAGCTCCCAGGTCCTGAGTGTGGCTGCCAGCCAGGTTAGAATGTGCCTTCTTTAATCAGAACAAAAAAAAAAAATCACAGTTAACAGAGAAAGATTAATATTTCTCACAATTCTAGCTGGTTCCCCAACATTCTGTTTCTGCCCCTGTCATTTCCCCACTGCTGTTTCTATCATCTCATGTCTATGAGATTAGTTTTAGATGAAAAAAATCTCATCCTGCTGGACTGCCATTTGCTTCTGCCTTGAAAGTAGTTCTTCAGGATGGAATAGTGAATGTAGAATCTCAAAAGAGGAAGACATAGAATACAGCAGCAAGCTATAGATTACAAAAAATAAACAGGAAATAAACTAACAAGAATTCCTGCAACTCAGACAGGTTGGGTAGCCAGGAAGTTAGGTTGGATAAGTCAATTCCAAAAAACCCTTCTCATTGTTTTACATTGGAGATGGTTTCCCCTAATTTGTTGAATGTTGTCTTCTATTAATTGAGAATTGTTAGAACAATTAAAACAGCACATTCCTTTAAATTCCTCACAATCGGGTTTTGCTGCAACAGCAAATCTATTGCTGCCTGATTCTCTAGAACTGCCTCCCTGGCCTGGCTCAGCTCTTGATTCAGCCCCTGTATGGCCCTGGAAGTGGCATTCAGAGCCTTTACCATGCCACAAGCTAGCCGGGTCACTTCTGCATTAAGGGAGCCTGCCATTACAGCTTAACAAAAAAGGTCAAAGCCATAGTCAGCAGGGCTCCGAGGGGAGATGGTCAGTGCAGTCTGCTGCCACGGCCTGAGAAGGTCTCTTGGTTTGGACGCTGTGATGTTTTGGGGGTATAGACAGTCAGTCATCCTAAGGAACAAGGCCCCCCGTGCTGTAGGCGGCGATATATGAGTAAACAGTCACCCCACTTATCAGAAACCAGCTGGCTGACAGCTTAGTATGTCCATTACTGTAAGAGAGGGTGAAATTATGAGAATCATTCATATTGTAGTTATTAGATATTTAAAGACAAAAATTAGAACATCCAGCAAAAGTGAGACATTCATCACTGGAAATTACTGCAGCCACCTTTAGAGCCTCCTTTTCCTAGACAGTGGGTCCCAATGAATAAAGGTCTGCATCTAGAACTTTCTCCCTAAAATGAATGAATAAATTCTATATTAGCAATGTGTCCCAACTCCTACGAGGTGAAATGTAAGGGTCCATTCCATATAAGTTCCTCCATTGCCAGCTTTAGAACAATTGGAGTGGTAAGAAGCACATCTCAGAGTCTTGTCCATTTCTCCTCCGGTTGGCCCATCGTCCTTGCTGCCTACCACATCCCTCAAGGATCTTGTCTCTGAATTCTTTCATGGAAAAGGGGCATAGAGTCTCTTCTGAAACTGCTTCATGCTGAGAAGGGGTGGAGGTTTCTCTAAGTCTAAGAGCTAAGAGCTCCTTTCTATCTGTCGGAGGGATGATGAGGCCTGGGCATGGAAGGAAGTGGCATAGTGTTTAGAGGTGGTATTCTCTAAATATGAGTTGGGCTTGTAACCTGGTAGAGACGAACTATGTTATAAAATTGAGTACTATTGGGCAAATATTAGAACAGCAAGAATTATGGCAAATGGTCTGATGGAAGGAAAAAAAAACATTTCAATTTTAATAATTTCCCCTAAAGTTGCCCTCATTTTTATTAAAGAGCCAAATAAATACCAATTTATTTACTGTGTAAGTCTAGTTGCAAATTTAGTCTGATTATTTGCATGAACACAATAAGAATAACAGTTCATCAGGTAGGCTTTAAACACACACACACACACACACACACACACACACACACATGCACACACTTTGCTGGAATTTCATGATCAAGCTTCAATTAGCCCCATAGGGCAAAGAACCTGAGCCACCTGACTGCTATTAGGTTTTCCTGCAATACCTCTGTATACTTGGGTGAATTTCTCAAGTTGAAGTCCCCAATGATGTCTTGAGGTTCCTTCCTTACCTGGAAAGACTACCCAAGCAAGGTACCAGGCTTATCTCCAAGGGGCTTTTTAGCATCATTCTTTAAAGCCTTCTGGTGACAACCAGAGTCCAGTCATGTTAGACATGACATTCCAAAGCCCTTCTTAATAAAACCATAACTGGAAACTGATCTTATTGAATTCATGCAAAGAAATGTTTTGCCATGACTCATTCATTAAGAACTGCCAAATTCCAGAGGGATAAGGTAGGGAGAAAAATATAATTTACCTAATTGCTTTAAAAAAGCTTCCTTATATCTGGAGGAAAAGTTTAAGAATCAGCAATACTTTCATCAAAAGTTACAAAAACTAATTATTTTCAGTTCATCCAATCCCATAGTCAATTTATTTATCCTGATTTTTCCTGCCAATATTTCTGTAAATTCAGATACTCTGTAGAGTTCTGATAATTTTCATCCATTTTGAAGGGGGTGATCTGAAAATGTCAAAGTCCTTTCCATGGATCCCTCAGAAGATGTAACATTTTTCCAAACACACTATAATAAAACAGCAACTGTCTCTAAATACAAGAAGAAACTTAAAATGACACAGATATTGATTGATTATAATGCAAATGACATGGAATCTTGTCCTTTCTGCAAAACACAATATTCCACAATATTATAACTAACAATCAGTTATAATTGAAAGCATATCAGAATTTAATATGCATATATAAATAGAATATAGTTATTTCTTTATTTGATCAAGCTTCCCATGTATCTTAAGTATAAAATTTTCCTTCATAGAGAAAGCAAATTTTTGAGGCATTCCAGGGCCTACTGGAATGACCTAAAGCCAATTCTAGCTTAAAAAAAAAAAAAGTTTCTTAAAATTAAAACCCTGGGAAAGTTGTCAAAGTTATTTTACCAAAAGATTATATATCATCATCATTATTATAATGAAACAGTATTAGATGTTTAGTCTTTCAAAGTGACAAAAGGGTATTAAACACAAGCATAGGCTAGCAAAACTAGTTCCCACAATTGAGATAATTTTTTACAAATAAGTACCTGGTTAAAGTAACACAATATATAATTATGTCAATAATTTATACAACTTTTGCTTCCTAGGTGTCAGAGCAGCAAGAGCACAGCTGCTCTGAGTTCTAAATATTCTTCTGAATCCTACTAATGACTATGCCAAGTATGGGGGCAGGATCCTTCTCAAACCCTGCCTGCTACAGTAACTGTTAGGTCTGGGGCCTATTGGAATGACCTAAAGCCAATTCTAGCTAATTGGCGGACATTCTTGGATGCCTAGTCTTAGATGGAGAAGCCAGGAGAAGTTGTGGGTATATAAGAATGAGTTTTGCCCTAGCTGGTTTGGATCAGTGGATAGAGTCCCCAGATCTGCGGACTGAAGGGTCCCAGGTTTGATTCTGGTCAAGGGCACATGACTGGGTTGTAGGCCAATCCCCAGGAGGGAGCGTGCAAGAGGCAGCAGATCAGTAATTCTCTCTCATCATTGATGTTTCTATCTCTCCCTCTCCCTTCCTCTCTAAAATCAATTAAAAAATATAAATTAAAAAAAAAAAGAATGCGTCTTTATTGTGGAAGCCAGTGGTCATATTGTCAACAGGTGCAACAGTTCTTCTTCACAACAGTCCATACAGGCAGCCACACACTTATGTCTTTCCTACAAAGTGGCATCAGCCTCTGTGCCCACAACTAATATCTGAGTAGCCACATGCTGCTCCTAGACTCACTGCCGATGTGAGGCCCTGTAGTTCTCCGTTCTTGACTCTCTGGCCAACAGTGCCATCAATCATCTAATAAAAGAGTAATATGCAGATTAACCATCACTCCAACACATAAGATGGCTGCCTCCATGTGGTTAAAGATCCTGCCCCCATGTGGACACAAATGGCCAGCAGGGGAGGGCAGTTGGCAGGGACCAGGCCTGCAAGGGAGGGCAGCTGGGGGCAATCAAGTCTGCAGAGGAGGGCAGTTAGGGGTGACCAGCCCTGCAGGGGAGGGCAGTTAGGGGCAAACAGGCTGGCAGGGGAGCAATTAGGCATCAATCAGGCTGGCAGGGGAGTGGTTAGGGAGTGATCGGGCTGGCAGGCAGAAGCGGTTAGGGGCAATCAGGAAGGCAGGCAGATGAGCAGCTGGGTGCCAGCAGTCCTGGATTATGAGAGGGATGTCCAACTGCCTGGGTCTAACTGGGCAGTCAGACATCCCTCGAGGGGTCCCAGGTTGGAGAGGGTGCAGGCTGGGCTGAGGGACACACACCCTCCGTGCACGAATTTTGTGCACCAGGTCTCTAGTTTGAGTTATAGAAGGGAACAGCGTACTGTGAGATTGCTGTGGCCTTCCAGCTGTGTAATCCTTGGACATTCTGATTAAGATTCCCATGTTCAGCCCTAGCTGGTTTGGCTCAGTGGACAGAGCATCAGCCTGCAGACTGGAGTCCCAGGTTCATTTCCAGTCAAGGGCACATGCTTGGGTTGTGGGTTCAATCCCCAGTAGGGGGCGTGCAGGAGGCAGCCCATCAATAACTCCCTCTCATCATTGATGTTTCTGTCTCTCCCTCTCCCCTCCTATCTGAAATCAATAAAAAATATACTAAAAAGAAAAAGATTCCCATGTTCAGAGCGGCCTTGGTCATCCAACATGCTATCAACAAGGCCTTTCACACTCTGTGTTGCCTGGAATATTTGGTGTCTCTGGCATGGTTCCCACACTAGGCAAATACAGGAAAAACTTTTTTCTTTCAACAGATTGGAAAAGGAATAAACAAATTCTGTATTAGCTTACTTTAGATTCACTTTCTAATTAAATTATTCAGATTTCCTATAATTTCCTTTTAAGACTTCTCTTCACAAATCTCCTTATTCATTTAGGACAACTTAATTTAGCTTTAGGACAACTTAATTTCCTTTTCCTTTCAAAAATGCATCTTTATACCTTATGCCTTCTAATACTAAAACTGTACAAAAATGCATCTTTATACCTTATGCCTTCTAATACTAAAACTGTACAATTTTTTCCTCTTAGAATTTTTAATTTTTATACCCTTAAATTTTAGGTGACAAGTGAATTCTTAACATTTCTCAGATTAGCAATACAGTCACACTTTTAAGAGATATAATTCAAATAAAATACACGACATATTCATTAATAGATTCAAACCTATCTTCTAGATTCTCTGATAAAAACCCAAAAGTAGGCCCTCTCCGATTTTGCTCAGTCGATAAAGCATCTGCCTGCACTCTCAAGGGTCCCAGGTTTGATTCCGGTCAAGGCATGTACCTTTATCATAAATCTTTCATTTTAGTTACATATATTATGTTTTAACAGCTTTGAGATTTTAAGCCAAGTATTATTACCCAAGGTGTTTCCTTGGCAACAAGGATAATTCATGGGCTTATTCTGCTTTACAAATTGGGAGTGGCCCCCTGCTACTTTGCACCTGCTGGAGGGCACATCTGCATATCTCCTAGGAGAAAGACTTGGGGGTTATTTCCCACATTTTTCTTTCTGAGTTGTCTGTAATATGAAGTCTTGCATATAAGAAGAGATCTTTAAACAACAACAGAAACAAGCAAGCACACACCGTACAGTAAATAAATGAATACTTTCAAAAGGAAGGCCTGGGACATTGGCTTAGAATCTTACCTCACACTAACCCAGCACAGCTAAGAGTTTCTGGTGGCTGATGCCTTGAAGTTCCTACAATCCCTGCCACAAGCAAAGCAGGAAATGCCCTATCCTTAAACAAATTAACCCAAACAACAAGGGGACACAAAGCAACAATCAACAGAGATACTCTTATACACAATGTTTACAGACGTTCACAACCGACACACATGAGCTTCACACCTTACTCCTTGTCTACCCAACACAGACGCCACAGAATGCCCTGTGTTTAAAAACCACTGAAGCAGAGCAATGCCTCTTCTTCAGAGGGATGTGTCTAAGAGCTTGGAGACCAGGCAAGGACCGTCTGGAGCTGATAAGGCTCACCCAGTAAATGCATGCGTGAAGTCCAGTTGAGAGGCAGTAAAATGCCTCCCATGACATACATAGTACAGACAGTACATGCTTCCTTGCAAGGATGCCCAGACAGGAAGCAGCCACTGCTTCTCGTGCCATGCAAACACAATTCCTCCTCCAAAAACACTTGATTCCTCCAATTTAGGGTCCAGGCCCCAGCTCTGGATCCCCCATTCCAGGCAGCAAGAGGGGTTCCCAGTATTCACCCAGGAGTCCCTGGCTTACATCCCTTTGTGGTTGCCAGAATATGTAACGGACAATCAATGGGTCCATGCAGCCTGTCACTACTTGAGCCAATTAAGCAGGGACAGGATTGAATCATATGAGCGTTTAATCCTGCTGGCAGCATGAGAGAGCATCAGGGCATCCACAAACATCTGCTCTGCCCCCACCATAAGCCGGCTGCTTAAATGGGGTAGAAGGACAAAGATGACATGGGGAAGTTGGCAACGGGTATGCCATATGGCCAGTTGGGGCTTCAAAGGGCTGGCGATTCTGGTGTTTGCAACAAAGTGGTTAATCTTTCCATGAGAATAGGCAGCTCCTAATGGGGAGGATGGGCTGCACTTCCAGGGGAGTTCCTAGTCCCCAGTGTGTAACTGCCAGCCAGGTTAGAATGTGCCTTCCTTAATCAGAACAAAACAATCACAGTTTAACAGAGGAGGATAAATATTTCTTACAGTTCTAGCTGGTTCCCAATATTCTATTTCTGCCCTGTCCATAGTAATCTTAAAAGGAGATTCAAGTGGGTGCCAAGGAGGGTGCAGGTGGGTTCTTGGTCGGGGTTCCACCTATTTCCTTGGGTTGGGGAAAGAGCAAGGTTTCATTCAAACTACCCATTCTCCTTCCTGGGTCTTTGGGGCTTGGTGCTCTCCCTATCCAACCTCCTTTCTGCATTTTTCCAGGGTTGGTGCCTTCTCTAATTCCCCTTCCCCCACCCAACTTTCCCTTTGGCTCCTACTGCGCATGTGCTCAGTGAAATGACCCTCCTTCCTTCCCCTCCACTCCCTTCCCCTCTTCTCCCCTCCTCAGTTAATCTGGTGGGTACCAGTGATCCCCTGAGTGGCCCTAAAACCGTCTCTCCTGCCTAGTCAAGTAAGCGGGATCCCTGGGATGGCTGTGAAACTGCCGTCCTACTCAATCCGGCTTAACCAGATGCCTGGCTCCCTCCTTCCATGAGTAAATGACTCCCTCCTCTGACGCTTCTGTCCACCAGAGCCTCATTGATGAGCAGCTGAGCTACAAGGAGAAACTGTTCGTCCTGACCTTCGGCACCACCACCAGCGCCCTCTGGCCAGACCCTGTGGACGTCAGCGCCTCCAGGTGAGTGGCTACCTGGCCAGGATGTTTACTTGGTCATTCTCCTTCCAAGTGTTAGTGTCTAGTGCATGATTCAAGTGCAAACCCAAGACGCCATCAGATAAGTAAATACAAAGAGTTCACAAAAGCAGAAATTCCAAGAGCCAATCACTTTTGGGAAAGAGTCACCCTCACAAGCAGCGGCACCAAATGAGACGCAAGATGACCATGAGGCACCGTTTCTCCCCAGCAAACTAGGGGACAGTTTTGTTATTACTTAGAGAGAAGGAGGGAGAAGCATGGATTGGTAGCCTCTGGAATGTGTTCCACCCGAGCTGGAACCTGTGGGGAGAAATGGAACCCACAACCTCCTGGTGCATGGGACAGTGCTCCAACCAACCGTGCCACCCCTGCAGGCCCCCATGTTCTTTTTAATAGCTATACAGTATCCCACTGCACAAATACGCTACAACTTAACTAGCCCTTTATTTGGGAGTTCCTAGTTTGGGGAAGCAGTGAGAGGGAAGGTAGGTAAGAGTTTCTACTTATACCACTAAGTAAAAATGTTTTTCCCGTGAAGGAAATATCTTTGTCATGTGCTAGGCACTTTCATACGCTGTCTTATTTAATACTAGAAGCCTGGTGCATGAAATTCATGCATGGGGGAGGGTGTCCCTCAGCACTGCTTGCACCCTCTCCAATCTGGAACCCCTCTGGGGATGTCCAACTGCTGGTTTAGGTCCAATCCTGGAAGAGGGATCGGGCCTAAAATGGCAGTCAGACATCCCTCTCGCAATCTGGGACCACTGGCTCCTAACCCCTCACCTGCTTGCCAGCCTGATCACCCCCTAACCACTTCTGCCTGTGAGCCTGATCGCCCCCAACGGTTCCCTTGCTGACTTGATCACCCACAACTGCCCTCCTCGGCTGCGACCCGCTTCCTCCTCTGGGACCTGCCTCCTCCACACAAGGCAACAGAGACAACAGAACTAGCATCCTCTGCACCATGTGGAGCCGAGGGACCCCCAGGCCTCACCACACAGAGTGGCCGCTGGGCCCTGCCTCAGCTGTGCATGTTGCCATCTTGTGACAGCCCTCTTGTGGAAGCCATTTTGTGATGGTATTGCACACAAGGGCACGAGGACCATCCAGGCTTTTATTAGTATGATTTGTGGCCAACCCTGGTTTTGAAGATGAGGAACCTGTGACTCAGGTTAGGGAACATGCCCAAAGCAGCAGCGCTAGAGTCCAGGAAAATCTGCATGCACAGGTTCCTGAGATGGTGGTCTCCTTGCCAGCAGTGGGTGTGAAGAGGCCCCTCCAAGCAGAGAAGTGCTCAACTCCAGCAGGGCTGGCTCTGAACCCAGCTCTGACAGTTCTGGGTGACCTTGGCGAATCCTTCACCCCTCTTATGAGCAGAATGAGGCCGAGGGTACCTGACCCGCTCTGAGTTGTGAGGATGAAATGGAAAACAAGTACCTGGCATGTGGCAGGTACTCAGTGGAGAGAGTGCTGTTACTGTGGTGTCCACCTTAGTTAGACCCCTGTCTCTATTATCCAAACTGGAGGTGAACTGGAGGTCGTCTAGCCAGCAGTTCCTCACCTTCAGTCACGCCTGGACTTGTGTGATGTCCATCATGTCTCTGCCATGTGTTCTATCACTCAGTCTGCACCCCTGGCTCTGCTATCCATTTTCTCATATCAACCCCATTTATTGTGGAAGGAGCTCCCCATCAGCACCATACCTGAGAAAGCCACAGCCCTTGTACAGCTAAAATGTAGCCAAAACATAATCTAAGAAATGCAAAGAAAATGGTGATGTTAATTCCACCTGGATACCCACTGACCAGGAGGTGCTAGGCCTGGATCTGTTCTCTGTTTAAAAAGGAAACGCACTCTACCTGGTTAGGTTCAGTGGATAGAGTGCCGGCATGAAAACTGAAGGGTCTCCAGTTCGATTCGGTCAAGGGTATGAACCTTGATTGCAGACTTGATCCCCGGCTCAATCTCAATTGCTCTCTTCCTCCCTTCCTCCCTCCCTCCCACTCTCTCTAAAAGTCAATGGAAAAATATCCTCAGATGAGGAAGGATTAACAACAACAAAAAAGGGGAGAGTCAATAGTTACAATAACGAAAGACAGATTTCTAGCAACAAGCTGAGATTTTGTTTTTTTAAAAATCAGACAAAAAGGAAATGGAAAGAGCAGAACTCTCTCACTAGCACCATGTGAGGTATTTACCAAGAAGCATTGTGCTGTCATTTTCCCTGTCACCAGTGGTGTGTGCCCAATCCACATGAGGTGGCCTCACAGCTGTGCCCCCCCCCCCGCCCCCGCCAGAGGCCTCTGAGTGTTAGGGGATGACTGCCACGCTTCAGGCTGTAGTCTACCTCCTAGGAGAGCTGGAGGAGAGAAGGGTCTTTGCCAGACCCTCTGACAACTGAGTCACTAAACACTGCTCCTAAAGTTGAACCTGGTTTGAATTCTGTGTTGCCAGTTGCTTAGTATCAGATATGCTAACTCTGAGCCTCTGTCTCCTCATATATATAAAATGGGAATAAAGGCATTCACACAGAGAGCTATCCTCAGGCTCGAATGAGCTGGTGTTTGTCCTGGCGGAGTGCTGTGATCAGGTTGCTTTGTCTCCATCACTGTCTCCTCAGCCTCCAGGAGCTCAAACTCTGGGTAAAGACGCTGCAGCCAGAAGGAGGCAGCAATCTGCTACAAGCCCTGAGAAAAATCTTCGCTCTAAAGACCCTGGATTCTCTGGTGACCATATTGGGAAGCTGGTAAGTCTCCTTTCCTAAATGGGTAACAGACTACATGGAGGGGCCAGAAAGCTGAACTATGGTTAGAAGAAAGCGCATCAAGCATGCCCCCTGACACAGGCCTGACGGAAGAGCCCTCACAGGGCCGCCAGGGGGGCGAGGCCTGTGCTGTGCTCCGCCCACTCCCCACACAGGTGACCTGGGACACAAGTGGTTGGCTGAACCCTGCAGATGTTCCCTGGAAATTATCATTTTGCTCTGGAATGACCTCCTGCCGGGGTGACCCCTTATCTTCCTCTGTCTTTGACCCAGCCCAGATCAGCCTCCTGAAATCCTATCTGACTACATCCAACAGGCCACCCTGGGCAGGGGCCTCCACACCCACCTTGTCACCTACCAGTGCGAGGACCGGGTGCCCCCCGTGAGTACCTGCAGCTTTCCCCAATTCCCCTTGGGTAGGCCCTGGTGAGGGGCAGCCTGCGAGATCTGCGTGGACAGGCTCCGAGCTGTAGACCAGAACATGATCACCCTGGGTCGGAGGGGAAGTGCTGGAGGCTGGGGAGGCTGGGCAGGAGAAAGCTGGTGGAGTATCGGCAGTGCCTGGAGGATGACGGCACCGTCCCACAGGCTGTCCTGAAGAACCTCGCGGAAGCTGTTGGGGGCCACTACCACTGCTACAGCCCAGAGTCGGAGGTGAGCTGCTGCCTGCTGCTCTCACCCTCCGCTGCATGGTGCCGGGGACCCTGGGCCAAGGCAGACCAGCCTATGTACTCCCTTCCCTCCCACCCCCAAGCTCATGGGCATACCCAGGTATAATCAGGTTCAGATGAATGTGTGGGAAGAACAGAAAGTCACAAGAGATCCTGTGGTTAGATGTATGATGAGTTCATTGCACACCCGTGAGGCTGAGGCGTTTGGAAGCCTCGTGGGTAGAGTCCTGCGTCTGACCAGTTGCCACTATGTGGGCCCCAGCAAAGCTCTGAGTCTGCATCCGAGGCCCCAGTTCTCTCCTAGGCAGCCCCCTCTATACACTCCCTTTGCTTCTGCCAGGACCGCAGCAGCTATGGCTGAATGAGCAGTCAATTCTGTACCAAGCCATCCCTGTCCTTGCCCCAGTTACCCATGTCCACAATGGAAGCAACAACCAGCAAGTGTGTAAATCCATTAGGCAGATACAAATGCAGCCAACTGCGCGGCTCACAGGCACCACGCCTGCGAACCGCTAAAGCCACGGTAAGTGCGCAGCTGCCTCTCCTGTCCCGTGCAGGGCTCACTGCGGCAGAGGTCATGCAGAGGTCGCACAAGGGAGCCAGCACCAGGGACATTATTCTTCTCAGCAACACCCTCTTGTTCCCTCATTGCCCAGGTTCTGTGCGGGGTCACACACTGCAGGGCTGGGAAGACCTAGTACATACATGACTGGCTGATTTAAGAGATTTCATTGTGAAACCTGTGGTCCTATTGGCATATCTGTTGTTTCTCCACTCTTGTCAGAGATGTGGAGACCATGAATTTTACTGTCTTCTTTAATATGAGCAAAACACCAGGGCGAGGATGATAATAGGTGATGGCTGCCTCTGGGCAGCAGAGAGCGGCTGGACCCATGGAGATGGGAGGCACTGACTGCCTGCAGCACAGCCCAGCCAGGCCCTGCTCCAGAAGAATGCCGCCCCTGCTGCCAGGTCCTCTGACTTTTTTAAGAAAAGCCAGAAATCTGGGTTGTTTTATGTGTGTTATTTTTAACACGAGAGGCCCAGTTTACGAATTCGTGCACGGATGGGGTACCTCTGGGTGGCCTGCAGGGATTAGGCTGAAACCTGCAGCCCGACACTGCCTGCAGCTCC
The DNA here is from genome assembly GCA_011751065.1 of Lasiurus cinereus. NCBI lineage: Eukaryota > Metazoa > Chordata > Mammalia > Chiroptera > Vespertilionidae > Lasiurus > Lasiurus cinereus. Next base: position 767,665 of record JAAGEH010000092.1, on the reverse strand, counting down.
TACCTACCGCTCCTGCTCATCCCGCCCCCCCTGCCCCCACCCCCACCCTGTGCCTGCCACAGGCTCGAGCCTCAATCAATCCTGATCCGGAGAGCCCTGCATCTGGCGCCCTCCCAAGGGGAGTGACCTGTGGTATCCAGCTGAAACCTGCTCTCCGACATCCTCTGAGGGGTCCCAATTGTGAGAGGGTGCAGGCCAGGCTGAGGGACCCCATCAGTGCATGATCTGACTGGGAAGGGACCTCGGGAGGGTGTGTTTAGCCTATCTTGCTCAGTCACAATTGGCCAGACCCCAGCAACAAGCTAATCCGCTGGTGGTCAGTACAGCTGGTAGACCAGTTAACTGTCTGTCCCCTGGTGCTCAGCGCACGTCATAGCAAGCAGTTGAGCAGGCTTAGCATTCCTTAGCATACGTATTATGCTTTGATTGGTTGTTCAGTTCTGCCATTTGGTCTATTTGCATATTATCTTTGTATTATATAGGATTTAAAATGATGAAGTGAAACTCACATAACATAAAATCAGCCGCTCACAGTGGATTTCCACAGTCACAATGTGTGCAGTGCCACCTCCTCCTGCTCCAAACGCTCCCATCTTCCTGAAGGGCAGCACATACCACAAGGCAGTCCCCACCCATGGCTCCAGGCAGCCACTCTGCGGCCGTCCTCTCTGGGCGTGCTTAGCCTGGATATCTCACTTAAATGGAGCCTTCTTCCTTTCGTGGCTGGCTTCTCTCACTCAGGTGTCTTCAAGGCTTATCCATGTTGTAGCAGATGCAGTGTATTGCTCTTTGTCATGGTGAGAATAGCCCATTTCCTGGATCTGCTCACACTCACCAGTCGGTGGACATCGGGGTGGTTTCCCGTGGGGCAGTGTGAACTGCCATAGATATTGGTGTTCAGGTGTCCCCGTCCCTTTCTCGAGGATTTGAGGTATATACCTAGAAGGCAACACAGGCTCCTACGTAATTCTGTTTGTTTTTGTGAGGAGCCACCAAACTGTTTTCCACAGGGGCCGTACCTTTCATATTCCACCAGCAGTGTACAAGGGTTTGGCGTCTTAGCATCCTGGCCCACATTGATTATAGTCCTTTTAAAATTATCCTTATTATTGGAGCCCTAATAGAGGGTATAAAGTTTCTTCACATTTTTAAGGTTAGGCATCCCTTCACTTGTCTAAAAACACAGCGGACCAGCGCTGTCCGTGGGATGCAGCAGGTTTGGGAGGGCCAGGTCACTCATCCGGTTTAATTTAAGGCAGGCACTGGTCACTGCCTGCCTTTTGCCTTGACTGCTGCCAGCAGCCAATTGGCCTCCAGATGGCTCTGCTCCTAACACCCCCAGATCTGTGCCAGCCCGGACATCAAGGAGCTACTGACAGAAATGCAGAAGGCCCAGAGCCTTCTGGGCCATGTCCACACCCTGCATCATAGCGCCACTTGCCCGGAGCTCACCGGCCTGATGAAGGAGGTAGGTGGGCAGGAAAATTCTGGGACCTTCCCTGGAGCCTCCCACCTGGCCTCACTCCACTCTCCTTCCTCACCCGTCTGGAGAGGACAGGGCTGTCAGGCTCCCATATCCTGGAAGTGAGAAGAGGCAAAGCCTCTTGCTCTGAGCTGGGTGGGCCCCGGGGCCTCCCACTGTGACTGAGGGTCCTGGTGGGTCTTCTGAGAAATTGGGCATTTCCACCGCTCCTTTCCCCAGTGTGGTGCGTGATGAACATCACCCCCGCAGAGAGTAGTCTGTCTCAGATGGCCTCCCCAGCCCTCATTCAGGGCCAGTGTCCTGCGCAGTGACAGTTAACTTTCCATGGGCAGAACAGCACGTGCACCATTAGCGTTCTGTGCTGCTTAGAAGACAAGGCAGATGAGCTGTGGACAGAGAGCGCTGGAAGGCGGCTGCAAGTCGGCCCAGCTCTCCTGCTGGTTCCACAGGACTACGATGGCATCTGTATCATGACCACAGCTCTCATCTGCTGAGTGCGAGGGGGAAGAGGGCAGGGTGCTTAATTCTCTGAGGCTTGTTTTCTCTTTCATCAGCAGTAGATTAGGCAGGCATGTTATCAACCCATAGATGAGCAAACTGAAGCCAGCAGGTTAACTAATGGCTCTGACTGAACCAGGTCTGCTGGGTGGCCACATCCTTGTTAGGAGTTTCCCAAAATGAAATGCATGTACTATGTGGGGTTCACAAATGATTGTAAGGCCATACATAGATTAAAATTTTTAAAGTTATATATTTAAATCTGGCTCATCAATAGATCTTTCTAAAATTATTTAAGTACAAAAAGGAGTCTGTTTTTAAAAGCAAATGAAATTGAATATTAAAACATTTTAATGCCATATGTTTAATTTAAAAATAAATTGAATAGATAACAGTACAATGGTATTCAGATAGAGCAAAATTCATGAAGACAGTGCTCAGATGTACAAAGTTTGGGAGTTGCTGTTCTACATTTCACTTCTACATAAGCTGAGTGAGTTAATCTCTCAGAACCTCAGCCGTTCAGCTTATAAATGTGGGCAGAGATGCTGGACTGGGCTGGGCCCGAGCTTCCACATGACTGGTGCAGAGCTGCTTTTAAGTTCCCTGAGCCTAGGGCTGGGGCCACCTAGAGGCCACCCAGCAGGAGGCCAGGGTGCGGATCTTAATGGATAAGGATGGGGAAGGGGCAGGAAGATGAGCACACAAAAGAGGAAGTGAATTTTGGGACACATCTTTCTCTTCCCTGGAATTCCAGAAATCTCCAGAAAGGGGTGGAAGTGAGGATGGTGAGAGGGAAGGAAAACTGCCTTTAATAAGATCCCCCCTTGGGGAGCTGGGTGGATGGGAATCTGTATACTCAGCAGCTCTTAAGTGTGGTTATGTGATGAGGATTTTTCATTTTAATTTAGATTTCCACAGAGATTGCCAAAGGGCCACTCAGAGGTCTCTTGCCTAAACCCCCAAAGCATGATGCTCCCCTCACAATTGAGTTCCCAAACTTAGACAAGACTTCTGCAGAATGGCTCAAGGTCAATGGCCTAAGAGGTAAATTCCCAAAGGAGGGTGGGGGGGCCGAGGGCGAAGGACCCTGACTAGGGCATCAACCCTCTGGGTCTTCACGTGATGCCTCAAGCCATCGTTTGTCCTTACAGCCAAGAAGCTGAGCCTTTACCAGGTTCTGGCGCCCAACGTGTTCGCTCCCATTGAGGAATTTGTACCTGTTCTCCAGAAAACGGTGTCCTCAACTATCCATGAGGTGACTCAGACTCCAATTCTCTCCCTCCTCTGCAGGGGAGCGCCTATGTGGCATTTCCCTTCGTAAATGTTCAGAAATAAGAGTCAAGGCCGAGCCTGAGTGCAGGGCCTGTGGGCCCAGAGAGGGCCGGGGTCTCTTCCCATCTGAAAAGGAAACGTGGTAGGTGGGCAAGAGAGAGGGAATTGGGTACCACAGTCACCTCCACTCTGAGGATTCCTCCTCCCACTCAGAACATACTCACTCTGTGTGTCCTCACTTGTACCTGGTGCAGACGCCTGCCTTTGCCCCTATAATGTGTCAATCTGTATATTTGTGACATGTCCATATCTCACCAGATTATGAATCCTTTAAAAGGAAAAAATGCTGTATCTCTAGTACAAGTCAGCAGTTAGTCAATGTTTACTGGACGACTGAGTGGATGGAGGAAGGAAAGGAAGGATGAATGGGTAGATGGATGAAAGTGTTGATGCATGCATGGATACGTAGGCAGATGGATGGATGGATGGATGGATGGATGGAAGACGTGAACAGATGGAGGGAGAAAAGGAAGGATGACATGATAGAATAAAAAAGATAAAAGGATGAAAGTAAGGATGGAAAGATAGAGAAATGGAAGGAGTAATGAATGGAGAATAAAAGGAAAGAGAAATGGATAATTGACTCAGTGGATGGATGAATGACTGGGCAGATGGAATGATACTTTAAGACATGGATATGACAATTTTGTGGAGGGTAAAAGAAGAAGATGAACAAATTTGACTTCCAAAGTGTTCATGAAGGCCTATCTAGGTTCCCAAACCTAAGGACCATGGCCAATATGTTTTTAAGGTCTCTTACTCTATTATTAGCAAAACTTCCAACCTTGTCTTATAATAAAGACTCCCATGTTCAGGAGAGCCTCCAGGGTGGCAGCCTGCCTTGCTGTCCAGAGGCCTCTGCTGCCAGCACCAGGCAAGGTCATGACCTGGTGGGCGTGGAGGCGGCGAATTCTGTCCCCAGATGTGGTCCAGTCCCAGGGCCCACATTAAACTTAAAATTCCTCCTCACGGTGTGTTTCCATTCGCCTGCGCCCCTCCTGGCCACACCGGAGTGCAGAAGGCAATGGTACAACTTCAGTGGCACGATGGGACAGTGAGGAATGTCCACGCAGACCTGCCCTTCCTCTTTGAATACCAGGTGGGCCATGGGCCAGGCAGAGCATGGCATGGGGGGTGGGTGTGTGTGTGTGTGTGTGTGCGGCACCCAGTGATGTGGAAGTACTAAGCCACTGAATTCCTCTTGTAAACAGAGACTGTTCTCCACTCACAGGGCACTTTTGGAGCTTTCTCTCCACCCACCCATCCCCAGGCAGAGGCCTGTGCTTCAAACAAAAGCCTAATAAAAAATAAAAAAGTAAAGTTTCTAACCCTTTGGGACAAAATCTGTCTCCTCCCAATATGGGGCAATGGGAGACTTTTCTCCTCAGGGTCTCCTGGCAGCTTTCCGTGATTAGTGGGATGTTTATACCCATGGGCCATGGCACACAGTTCCCAGAAGCCGACTGGGGTGCACCCCTTTCCTCTCAGACCCTTCAACTGCCATGCTTTGTGCAGGCACTCACACTGTGTGGCCTGTGGGTTTGCAGAAACAGCTCAGCAGAGCCATTCGGATGTATGAGAGGCGGGTTGAGTGGCTCTCGCTGGCCAGCAGGAGGATCTGGGGCACCGTCTGTGAAAAAAGGTACTTTCCCCTGAGGAGTGTTCTTGTCTGTCATGGGTTGGTGTGCAACAAAGTATATTCTCAGCTCACGGGTTCCCTATTGGAAGCAGCAGAAGCCATAGCTTAGACTCAGGACAGCAAACCACTCAGCAGAACTCTTCCTCACAACTTCAGTAATGTCATCACTGGGTAACTCAGGTTCTTTCCAGTAAGAGGCTACAGAAACAAAGTGCAGATGGGCTGAACAAACTAGTGGGGTCTGGTTAAGGTAACAGAAAACTTCAAACAGATTTGCTGGCTGTCTTCAGGCATGGCTCGATCCAGAGACTCATATATGGCAGGAATCTCCATCTCTTACTATCTCTCTGCTTTCTTCTCCGATGGCTTTGTCTTTAAGGCAGCAGGCAAGCTTTCCCCTCCAAATGCATTGCCAGACCTCAGGGCAGGGGCCATCCAAAAGCTCTGCACCCTGACCAGGGTGGCGTGATGTTCTGCTTCCCAAATGCCCACTCTCGAAGCTTGGGGTAGGGTCAGCTCTACCCAAAGCAAGTGGAATGATAGAGGCCGAGGGGTGTCCGAAAGGAAAACAAGATGCTGTCGCCACAGGACATAATGAATGCTGATCAGGAGAAACACTGGATATCCATTGTAACCATTATTATCATTCCATACCTTATTCAATATGTTACCTTTACAAAGTAGTATACTTTGTAATAATACTATACATCTATTATGTCCTTTAATTCTTAACCCTGTGAGGAGTCGTCTTATAAATACTGGAGTTCATAGTAAGCATACCAAGGATCAAAGGGGTTTTGTGACTTGCCTAAGGTCACACCGGGAAGTGGGACTTGAACCAAGGTCGTCTGATTCTAAATTGAGTGGATTTCCTTTTGTTGTCTATAGGTGTCTCAAAATGAGGAGATGGGAATATAGGATTTGAAATAGTGGAAGGAAAAAACTGAATGGGGCTAAAGATCTTAAAACAGAGAAAGGAAACAAAAAGACACAAACATTTCCTCAGAGGCCCAGATAACATAATTCCACATCCAACTTGCTTATCTTGTTTCTGTTTTTCCTTCAAAGACCCCAATATAACAATATTGAATGCTAGTGCTGTAAAGTGAGGAAGGACATGAAAATCGTTGCATGCAGCTTCTGCCCGTAGGCCAACTCTACCATGAGACTTTTCCATGGTAGGAGCTCTGCGAGAGAGGTTCCAGGACCCTAAATCTGCTGGAAACCCACCTTTGTTGACCTCAAACCACAGAGAAAACTTGGCCCCTGGAAAACACTTTAAAGAGTAAAATGGAACAAAAAGAACACTATCTGAGAGATTCGGTTTTCTTGAAGCTTGTGTTTCTGTGCAGGCTGGTTATACTGCTCGATCTGTCTGAGGCCAGTTCCATGTACATTATTCATATCCAGCACTCCCTGCGGCTTCTGCTGGAGGAGCAATTGTCCAACAAGGATGCCTTCAATGTCATCGCGTAAGCTCCTTGTCCTGGTGGGAGGTGGTGTGCTTGGCGTCAGTGCTGGGCTGGAGCTCCTGGCAGGGAGCGGCGGGCTCAAAATATGTTCTGAGCACCCTGCATCCTGGGACAGCCGGCTGTGTATCTGTCTCGAATAACCTTGTTTGGGGCATTGAATAATTAAATAGTTACAGAACAGTCCCACTGGGGAGCAGGTAATAAGCAGCCCCAAAACACACTGCTTGATCAGCCAGGATAAAACAACTCCGCCCATTGCCCCACTGGGCTTTCAAATTGATAAACACAAGAGAGAAAAAGAAGGGCACCAGGCATGCCTCTATCTCAGCTTCTAACTTGGGTTTGGCAAAGCACAATAGTTCATTTACTGTCTCAATTCTAAATTTTAACTTAATGTGAAGCTATATATAACTAAATTATACAGATACAAATATATAAAACTACATATACTTAAATTATGTAAAATATATACATTTAAATTACTTTGCATTTAAATAATTTAATATGTACATTTAAAATATAAATATAATTAAATATATATTTTAATTATACAGTATATAGCTATATATAATTTAAATATATACATAGTTTTATACATATTTTAATTGCATACCATTTAACTAATTGGAGGAGAAAGAGCAAAGGGACCCACTTGAATAGGGAGTGTTCTTTTTTAAAAAATAAATATTTATTGTTCAGATTATTATAGTTGTTCCTCTTTTCCCCTCATAGCTCCCCTCCACCTGGCTCCACCCCACCTTCTGCCCTTACCTACCCACTGTCCTCATCCGTAGGTGTATGATTTATTTTTTAATATATATTTTATTGATTTTTTTCAGAGAGGAAGGGAAAGAGATAGAAAGTTAGAAACATTGATGAGAGAGAGACATTGATCAGCCTCCCACTGCAGATGTGCCCGCAATCAAGGTACATGCATGCCCTTGACCAGAATCGAACCTGGGACTTTCTAGTCCACAGGCCAACGCTTTATCCACTGAGCCAAACCGGTTTCGGCATAGGTGTATGATTTTTGTTTTGTCTCTTCCCGAACCCCTTAAACCCCTTTCCCCCAGAGAATTGTCAATCCACTTCCTTTCTATGCCCCTGATTCTATTATATTCACCAGTTTATTCTGTTCACCAGATATTTTATTCACTTGATTTTTAGATTCACTTGTTGGTAGATATGTATTTGTTGTTCATAATTTTGATCTTTACCTTTTTCTTCTTCTTCCTCTTCTTAAAGAATACCTTTCAGCATTTCATATAATACTGGTTTGGCGGTATAAACTCCTTTAGCTTTTTCTTATCTGTGAAGCTCTTTATCTGACCTTCAATTCTAAATGATACCTTTGCTGGGTAGAGTAATCTTTGTTGGTTGTAGGTCCTTGCTATTCATCGCTTTGAATATTTCTTGCCATTCCCATCTGGCCTGCATACTTCCTTGTAGGTAACTAACCATTTTCTTCTTGCTGTTTTTAAGATTCTCTCTTTGTCTTTTGCCCTTGGCATTTTAATTATGATGTATCTTGGTGTGGTCCTCTTTGGATTTCTTTTGTTTGAGGTTCTTTTTTTCCCCATTTTTTTATTCATATATTACATGTGTATATATCTTCCCATTCCCCGCCACCCACTCCACTCCCATGCATGTCCTCACCCCCTAGTGTCTTGCGTCCATTGGTTATGCTAATATGCATGCATACAAGTCCTTCTGTTGATCTCTTATCTATCCCACCTCTCCCTAACCTTCCCGCTATAATTTGACAATCTGATGCTTTACTGCCTCTGTATCTATTTGTTCATCAGTTTATAATGTTCTTTATTATCCAAAAATGAGTGAGATCATGTGGTATTTTTCTTTCATTGACTGGCTTATTTCACTTAGCATAATGCTCTCCAGTTCCATCCAGGTTGCTGCAAATGGTAAGAATTGCTTCTTTTTTATGGCAGCGTAGTATTCCATTGTGTAGATGTATCATAGTTTTCTGATCCAGTCATCTGCTGACAGGCATTTAAACTGTTTCCAAATCTTAGCTATGGTAAATTGTGCTGCTATGAACATAGGGGTGCATATATCCTTTCTGATTGGTGTTTCTGGTTTCTTAGCATATATTCCTAGGAGTGAGATTACTGGGTCAAATGGGAGTTCCATTTTTAGTTTTTAGAGGAAACTCCATACTATTCTCCAAAGTGGCTGCACCAGTCTGCATTCCCACCAGTAGTACACGAGGGTTCCTTTTTCTCCATCCTCGCCAACACTTGTCATTTGTTGATTTGTTGATGATTGCCATTCTGACAGGTGTGAGATGGTATCACATTGTCGTTTTGTGTTTGAGGTTCTTTGTGCTTCTTGGATTTATAAGTCTGTTTCTTTCACCAGATGGAGGAAGTTTTCTGTCATTATGTCTTCATGTAGGTTTTCAGTATCCTGCTCTCTCTTTTCTTCTGGCACTCCCATAATTCTGATGTTGGTGCACTAGAAGTTGTCCCAGAGGCTCCTTACACTATCTTTATATTTTTGTATTCTTTTTTCTTTTTTGCTTTTCTGGTTGGGTGTTTTTTGCTTCTTCATATTTCAAATCTTTGACTTGATTCTTGCAATCCTCTAGTCTGCTGTTGTACCCTGTATATTAGTCTTTATTTCAATCAGTGTATGCTTAATTTCTAGTTGGTCCTTTCTCATATACTTGAGGGTCTCACTAAATTTCTCAGAGATTTATGGAAGATTCTTGAGTAACCTTATAACTGTTGTGTGGAACTCTATATCCAGTAGTTTGCTTTCCTTCATTTCTTTCATTTGTGACCCGTTTCTTTGTTTCCACATTTTGGCTGCTTCCCTGTGATGATAGGGTGGCCTTGTGTGGTAGGGCACAGTGGCTCAGCCTCCCCAGTTATCTGGGGTGGACACTCTTGGTGCACCCCTTTGTGGGCTGTGTGCACAGTCTTGTCGTAGTTAAGCCTTGATTGCTATTAGTATCACTGGGTGGAAATGACCTCCAGGCAACTGGCTATGAGGACCAGTTGTGTCTACAATGGGAGAACTTCTGTGCTGGAGACATCCTTATGGGGCAGGACTTGCTTCAGTGGAGCTTTGGTGTTCACTGAGTCTGCCCCTTGAGTGTGTCACTTATGGATGTGAAGAGTTGTAATCTGGTATGGTCTCACAATGACTACTGTGAGTACACTGGATCTCCAAGGAGGTGCAAAGTCAGCCAATGCCTGAGGCCACCCAGCTGGGGCTACAGAGGGATCTGTGGATTCCTCCTCTTTGTTTGGGGTTTGGAAGTGCCCAGATGAGGCCCAGCTGTGAAGCAGGCTGCTGCTGCCAGGCCTTAGGCTTTCTTTTGGAAGCTTTGGAGCTCTTTGACCCAGCTGCAGTTTGTTAGGTTTTAGATTGCAAAATCACAGGCCATTCATATGCAAAACCTCTGCACACAGCTTGGATGGGGTTGTAAATTGGATAGGGTGGGATCTCAGGGAATCACCAGGGTGGAGCAAACAGCAATGGCTGCCCGTCAGCTCTGCCCTGAAGAGGCCCCTTGTCTCTGTGTCCCATGGCACTGTGCAGGAACAATGATCACTGTGCGCACCTCTGAGAGAAAGCCAGCCTCGTGTTCCAGCCTGATGCCAGACAGTCCAGTTTCTGCTCGTATGAGCCTGGGTCCCCAGAGTCTCATCCGGAACTGGAGCTCAGAGCAGTTGGGAGCTTGTATCTCCCTCCCGATTGAAAAAGACAACAGCGTATCCAGTTGCCAGCCCCTTTCACACATGCCTCCGTACCTTCACACCTCTGTACCTACTCCCAGTCTCAGTGTGCTTTTCTCTTTCCTTCTAGTTGTATAACTTCCACTCATCCAGCCTTCCTGTGGTTCTGGATGATATCTGTTTTGTTTTTTAGTTGTAGTTTTGATGTGGTTGTGCGAGGCAGAAAGTTCAGGTGTTTGCCTATGCTGCCATCTTGGTTCCTCTTCAATAGAGAGTGTTCTTAGCCTATTATGTCAGTAATTAACATTTTTAAAAAATATATTCTATTGATTTTTTTACAGAGAAGAAGGGAGAGGGATAGAGAGTTAGAAACATTGATGAGAGAGAAACATCAATCAGCTGCCTCCTGCATACTCCCCACTGGGGATGTGCCGGCAACCAAAATATACACCCTTTACCAGAATTGAACCTGGGACCCTTGAGTCTGCAGGCCGACACTCTATTCACTGAGCCAAACCAGTTAGGGCAAGTAGTTAATATTATATGTTATTTGTATCAGAGCCTAATTCTATATAATAAAGAGGGAATATGCAAATCGATCATCACACTATCACAAAGCTGGCTGTTCCCACAGCAGAGGCTGAGTTCCTGTAATGAGCCTTATTGAGGAATCGCAGGGACCTGAGGCTGAGTAGCACTGGGCCAGGGCACAAGACCTGAGTCCTCAACTCCCCGTGAGGTGGCACTTAACAGGGGACCTCAAGGTGTGCTCCCTGTCCCAGTGTTGGGCCAGGGGACCTCAGGCTGCTTCCCCAACCCTGGGCCAGGGGACCTCAGGCCGCACCCACTACCTCAGCACCAGGGGGACTTGAGGCTGCACCCCCCTCCCAGAGGGGCTTGATGGGAGATCTCAGACCATGCACCCCACCTGGCAGGGCTTCACTGGAGACCTCAAGGTGTGCCCGCCACCCATTGGGACTTGACAGGGGACTTCAAGATGTGCCCTCTGCCCAGCACCAGGCTGGGGGACTTGAGGCTGCGCCCTCCACCCTGCGTGGCTTGATGGGGGACCTGAGGCGGTGGCCCCCTGCCCAGAGCTGGGCCAGGGGACTGATGCTGTGCCCACCGCCTGGTGGAGCTTGACAGGATGGAGCTGGCAAGGTCTGGATCTTGCCCAGTGTGGTTGGGGCTGGCTGGGTCTGGGTCTTGCGCAATTTCAAGGTGCATGTGGGCAGGCAGGGACTTGACTCCGGATCCTGTGGCACGCCCCAGACTCTGACAGGAGAAAGATTTTCATATACATTTTACTAATTTTCTTTCATCTCTGACACTTACTTCTATTATAGAGAAAGGGCAAATAGCAATATTAAAATGTTTCTTCTAGCTCTAACTGGTTTGGCTCAATGGATAGAGCATCAGCTTGCAGACTCTAGAGTCCCAGGCTTGATTCTGGTCAAGGGCATGGACCTTGGTTGTGGGCACATTCCCAGTAGGGGGCGTGCAAGAGGCAGCTGAATCGATGTTTCTCTCTGTCCTTCTCTCTTCCTCTCTGTAAAAAATCAATAAAACATTTAAAATAAAAAAATATTTCCTCTAATTAATCCCCTTTTAATGTGCATGACTTTAGTGGACTGGGCCACTAGTCTTTTCATAATAAATTCTAGGAAAAACCGCTTAGAGAAACATTTTAGGCAATGTTTTCATTCAGTTATCCATCCAACTATTCATTCGACAAGCTTTTACTAAAAGCCCAGGAGCAGAAGTTCAAACACAAAGCCTGCCCTCGGGCCGAGTGGCCTCAAGGGAGGCAGGCGTGTGCCATGCTCACAGGTGGGGAATCAGTGGAACCACAGAAAAGGCAGCTTTCCTTTGATGAAGGGAGGAGTCCTCAGGAATCTAAATTCTGCCTCACAGAAAAGGTGAAATGATGCATACTAAAAACAAACCGGCTGTGGTACAAATAGAGGGGCATGTGTTGTGAGCGTGAATCAGTGCCAGGGAAGGTAAAAAGGGAGAGAGGACTCCCTTCCCAGGGGATGGGCAGTTCACACATGCACATCTCCAAGACATGAAGGGAGTGCGGCCAGGGTGCTCCTGCTCTGTCCTCACTGTGACCGACCGAGGTAGGTCATGACAGCCAGATTTTGGCTGGCCAGGCTGGTGACATCCCCACGGTTTAGGGGTGGAATCAGGATTTTGATCTCCTTAGAGCCTGGGAGCCCCGAATGGACAGTTTCCTCCTGAGAATGAGCCTCGTTCCTCCCTCAGGTTTGGGAGCACAGTCGAAAGCTGGAGGCCCGAGATGGTGTCCATGAGCCGAGACAACTTACAAAGCGCCTGGCAGTAGGTGGCAGGCAGAGGTTGCACCTGCTGGGCCTGTGGGCAGCCTGGGCGGGCTGTTCTCTCCATCCCCTGCTCCACAGAGGGGCAGTCCCTGTCCTTCAGCAGACCTGGGCATGAGCTGCAAACATCTGCCTCTGTTCCTGGCCTGCCCCCCGGCCTCCCTCAGCAGGGCCTTTCCTGCCTCCCAGGTGGGCCCTGACACTGCAGTGTCGGGGCAGCAGGAATGTCCTCAGCGCCCTGCGCAAGGCGGTGGAAGTAGACTTCAAGGACAAAGATAGACAACAATCGCAGGGCATCTACCTCTTCACAGGAGGCATCCCTGACCAGGACATGGTAGGTGGTCCACGTCCTGGGCACCGCCATTCTTCATGACCCCACGTCTTCCCCTGGTGGACACTGGCAGCTCCTTCTCAGCTTGGCTCACCAAACTGGACTTCATGTGCAGGAGACTCACCTGGGATGCTGTTTGGATGCAGAACCTGTTTCTGGAGGTCTGGCCTGAGAGCCTGCATTTCTAATGAGCTCCCAGGTTGCTACCAGGCTCTCGGGTCCAGTTCTCTGCCATACCCTCTAAAAATAGAGAAATTGTGACCCAGTTCATTCATCTTCCTATCCTCAGCACCGAGTGCTACTCCTGGCACACAGTAAGCCCTTGAGAAAGATGATCAGGAGGAACTGATCTGAGGCCAGCAGGCTTAAGAACCCTCCACCCTCTCTCCTCCATAGCCCACCCTCAGCGCCTACATGGCTGAGGCCTGTGGGGGCTGTGACCTCCATCTGAACGTGTGTCTTTTCTACGTGGGTGAGCCGCCGATGGACACTACCCCACCTGCCTGCTATGCCAGCCGCACCGACACAGCCGCTGCCTACCGAGAGGTCACCCGGGCTGCTGGAGGCCGTTTCCACTGGTTTGGCGACACAGGTGCGTGAGTGTTGGCTGGTTCCTCCATCTCCTTTTTTCTGGGTATCTCAGTACCAGCAGCACTCCCTGTGCCATAGATGTATTCCAGAAAAGCAACGTGTGAAAACCCCATTCAAACATGGAAAACTGTTCATAGCATGCGTTCCCTGCACATAGATGGTGGAATGGCGGCCCAACAATGTGAATGAACTCAAACATTGTTAAAAGGGTACAGTTTGTGTAACTTGTTTTACCATAACTTTTTGAGTCAAAAAGAAAAGTAAAGCTATTTTTAAATACTTTAGAGCTGGGAGGAGCACTGCAGTTCCCTTAGTTTAGTGTTTCCCAAAGGGGAATGCTCACAACCCGTGGATGACAAGGCAGGTGCTCACAGAACACAGAGCATCAAACTTGCTCATTGTGATAGTGTAGGGGGGCAGACTATGCCACCCCGAAATAGGCTACTTGGGCATGAGAATTGTTGTGAGCTGATGCCAAAAAAGCTCTCTCCTCCCCACACAGCCTAAAAGTAGGACATGGGGCCAACTTCAGAGTCTGTCTTCTTAGTCATTGTGCTCTAGTTCTTCTCAAACTAGTCAGCAATATTTACTACAGACATTGGCCACTTCAAGTAACCCCACGGTGGGTGACTTTAGTTACTGGAGTGTACAGAACCCTGTTCCTATCTACTCCTCCTGGGGTGCAAGCTCTTGGTTGGGTGCTGGGTCCCAAGGCCATCCCCATTGTTGGTAGCCTCGCTGTAACTACCACTGGACTGTCGGTGGGGGCTGGTCAGCTCGGCCATTAAGACCCCACCCTGCCCCTCCAGCTCAGATCACCTCCACAGGCCCTGCTGGGTACTCCCCCATAAATGCTTTGTTTCCAGGCATTTATGAAAGTGACGACATCAATGCCATCATGTCTGAGATGGAAAAGGCTCTCAACTATTCGCAAAAGGTATGCCTTGGGATGGGGAAAATAAATGCACTGGCTTCTATATTATTTCTGGGACTGCATGCAAAGTCCCACGAACTTAAACAAGAGGCATGCATTCTTTCACAGTTTCAGCGGCTAGAAGTCTGAAATCAAGGTATCAGGAGGACCATTGAAAGGAGTTTTAGGGATAAAATAGGCAGGTTTAGGGAGTTTGGGGAATAAAGAGGGTCCATGGTGGAGGAGTGCATATGTGAAGGCTTGGAACCTCCAAAAGGCATACATTCACAGAAGAAAAGTCACAGAATGTGGGAAGAAGGAAACAAGCTTTCACAGAGAATAAAGAAATGTGGACAGATGGCAGAAAGAGGGAACCATTTTCACAGGAGACAAAGGAATGTTACAAGATAAGGGGAAGACCGAGAGGGGGGGCGGGCACCACGTGGGTTTTGGACTTGGAAGTTGATATTCTGCAAAAGAGTGGCCAACCAAAAAAACGCAGGGTCATAAAATGGGGAAGGGGTCCAATTAGAAGGGAGTATGAAGAGACAAAGAACTATGATATTTATAAACCTTAGCAAAAAAGGCTTTGGGGATTACCCCATTGGGACCCTCTCCCTAAGTGGGAGTCTGAATTTGCTTTCATTAAATTCCACATTTTACTAACAAGTGCTTTTAGTCTGTGAATTTTATTCTTCAAACTTAATGAGATAAGAACCCGCAAGGGGGAGATCCACACCCCCACACACCACATGCTTCACCGTGCCCTCTCTGAAGACTCTGGGTAGGGTCTGTCAGTGGCAACTGGGGTTAAAGAAAGAATATGGCACTGGATGCTTGTTATAATGTCAAGGAAGATTTTATGCACGACTCTTGTTGAAAAATTTTTTTATTAATGTATGATATGTGTACATATCTTCCCATTGCTCCCCGCCCACTCCCATGCATATACCCTAACCCCCAGTGTCTTGTGTCCATTGGTTATGCTTATATGGATGCATACAAGTCCTTCAGTTAATCTTTTATCTATCCCACCACTCCCTAACTTTCCCGCAGTTAGGGGGACAGTCTGTGTGATGCTTTACTGCCTCAGTATCGATCTTTTTGTTCATTAGTTTATAATGTTCTTTATTATCCATAAATGAGTGAGATCACGTGGTATTTTTCTTTCATTGACTGGCTTACTTCACTTAGCATAATGCTCTCCAGTTCCATCCAGGTTGCTGCAAATAGTAAGAATTCCTTCTTTTTTATGGCAGCATAGTATTCCATTTTGTAGATGTATCATAGTTTTCTGATCCAATCATCTGCTGATGAAAACCTAGGCTGTTTCCAAATCGTCGATATTGTAAATTCTGCTGCTTTGAACACAGGAGTGCATACATCCTTTCCATTGGTGTTTCTAGTTTCTTAGTATATTTTCCTAGGAGTAGAATTACTGGGTAAAATGGGAGATCCATTTTTAGTTTTTTGAGGAACCTCTATATTGTTCTCCACAGTGGCTGCACCAGTCTGCATTCCCACCAGCAGTGCACGAGGGTTCCTTTTTCTCTGCATCCTCGCCAACATTTGTTTGTTGATTTGTTGATGATAGCCATCTCAGGCCTGTAGGGTCTGTCAGTGGCAGCTGGGGTTAAAGAAAGAATATGGCACTGGATGCTTGTTACAATGTCAAGTGTGAGATGGTATCGCATTGTCGTTTTGATTTGCATCTCTCGGATAATCAGTGACTTTAAGCATGTTTTCATGTGTCTCTTGGCCTTCCTTTTGTCTTCTTTTGAAAAGATTTTATTTAGGTCCATTACCCAATTTTTTATTGGATCATTTATCTTCTTTTATTAAGTTGTGTAAGTTATCTATAGATGTTAGAGGTTACACTTTTACATATATATATATATATAATTGATTTTTTACAGAGAGGAAGGGAGAGGTATAGAGAGTTAGAAACATCGAAGAGAGAGAGAAACATCGATCAGCTGCCTCCTGCACACTCCCAATTGAGGATGTACCCGCAACCAAGGTACATGCCCTTGTCCGGAATCAAACCTGGGACCTTTCAGTCCGCAGTTCGACTCTCTATCCAATGAGCCAAACCGGTTTCGGCTGGAGGTTAAACTTTTATCAGTGATAACATTTGCAAATATGTTCTCCCATACAGTGGACTTTCTTGTTGTTTTGTTGATGGTTTCTTTTGCTGTGACAAAGCTTTCTATTTTGATGTAGTCCCATTTGTTTATTTTCTCTTTAGCTTCCATTGCCCTAAGAGCAATATCAGTGAAGAAGTTCCTTCAGTATATGTCTGAGATTTTGCTGCCTGTGGATTCCTCTAGTATTTTTATGATTTCCTGTTTTATATTTAAATCCTGCATCCATTTGGAGTTTATTTTTGGGTATGGTGTAAGTTGGTGTTCTAGTTTCATTTTTTTTTTTTTGGCATGCATCTGTCCAATTTTCCCAACACCATGTATTGCAGAGACTGTCTTGACGCGATTGTATATTCATGCCTCCTTTGTCAAATATTAATTGAGCATAGTGGTTTGGGTCAATATCTGGATTCTCTATTCTATACCATTGGTCTATATGTCTGTTCTTGTGCCAGTACCAGGCTCTTTTGAGAACAGTGGCTTTGTAATACAGCTTGAAATCTGGTATTGAGATCCCACCTACTTTATACTTCTTTCTTAGGATTGCTGTGGCTATTTGGGGTCTTTTTTATTCCAGATGAATCTTTGGAGAGTTCTTTCTAGGTCTGTGAAATATGCTATTGGTATTTTAATGGAGAGTGCATTAAATCTGTAGATTGCTTTGGGTAGTATGGACATTTTAATGATGCTGATTCTCCCAATCCATGAGCATGGTATGCTCTTCCATCTGTTTATCTCTTCCTCTATTTTTTTTCAGTGTCCTGTAGTTTTCTGCGTATAGTCTTTTACCTCTTAGTTAAGTTTATTCCTAGGTATCTTAATTTTTTTGGTGCAATGGTGAATGGGATTGCATTTTTAGTCTCTCTTTCTGAAAGTTCATGATTAATGTATAGAAATGCCATAGATTTCTTAGCATTAATTTTGTATCCTGCTGCATTGCTGAATTCATCTATTAAGTCTATTAGGTTTTTTTTTTTATGGAGTCTTTCCAGTTTTTTATATACAGTATCATGTCATCTGCAAATAAGGACAGCTTTTCTTCTTTTCCAATTTGGATGCCTTTTATTTCTTCTTTTTGTCTAATTGCAATGATTAACACTTCCAATACTATGTCAAAGAGAAATGGTGAGAGTGGGCATCCCTGTCTTGTTCCTGTTCTTAGGGGAAATGGTTTTAGTTTTTGCCCATTGAGTATGTTAGTTGTGGGTTTATCATATATGGCTTTTATTATGTTGAGGTTTGATCCTTCTATTCCAACCTCCCTGAGAGTTTTTATCCAGAAAGAGTGTTGGATTTTGTCAAATGCGTTTTCTGCATCAATTGATATGACTATGTGATTTTTATCTCTCAATTTATGTTATGTATCACATTTATTGATTTGGGGATATTGCACCATCCTTGCATTCCTGGAATAAATCCTACTTGACCATGGTGTATGATCTTTCTGATGTACTGCTGGATCCAATTTGCTAGAATTTTGTTGAGGATTTTGGCATCTATGTTCATGAAGGATATTGGCCTGTAATTCTCTTTCATTGTGTTATCTTTATCTGATTTTGGTATAAGGGTGATGCTGGCTTCATAGAAGGTGCTTGGAAGTGTTCCTTCTTCTTGAATTTTTTGGAATAGTCTGAGGAGGATAGGTTTTAATTCTTCCTTGAATGTTTGGTAAAACTCTCCTGTGTAGCCATCTGGTCCCGGGCTTTTACTTGCTGGAAGCTTTTTGATGACTGCTTCAATTTCTTCCATAGTTACTGGCCTATTGAGATGTTTAGATTCTTCCTGATTGAGTTTTGGAAGGTTCTCTTTTTTTAGGAATATTTCCATTTCCTGCAGGTTGTCCAATTTGTTAGAATAGAGTTGTTCATAGTACTTTTTTAACAATCCTTTGTATTTTGGTGGGATTCTGTTGTTATTTCTCTTCCTTCATTTCTGATTTTTATTTGAATCCTCTCTCTTTGCTTCTTAGTGAGCCTGGCTAGAGGTTCATCAATCTTGTTTATCCTTTCAAAGAATCAGCTCTTGGTTTTGTTGATCTTTTGAATTGTTTCTTTGGTCTCTCTGTCATTTATCTCTGCTCTGATCTTTATTATTTCCTTCCTTCTGCTTACATTGGGCTTTTCTTGTTGCTCTCTTTCTAGCTCTTTGAGTTGTATGGTTAGTTAATTTATTACCATTGTTTCTTGTTTTTTTTTGTTTGTTTTTTTTTCAGTAGGCTTGTAGAGCTATGAACTTCTCTCTCAAGACTGCTTTCACTATGTCCTATAGATTTTGGATTGTTGTGTTTTCATTGTCATTTGTTGCCATGATGTTTTTTATTTATTCCTTGATCTCTCTGGTTACCCAGTCATTGTTTAATAGCATGCTGTTTCGTCTCCATGTGTTTGATTTCTTTGGATTGTTTTTATGGTAGTTGATTTCCAGCTTTATGCCACTGTGATCTGAGAAAACACTTGATATTTCTTTCTTCTTGAATTTGAAGAGTCTTTGCCTATGACCCAACATATAGTCTATCTTTGAAAATGGGAGAATGTATGTACACTTGAGAAGAATGTATATTCTGAGAATTTGGGGTGAAGATGTCGATTAATTCCATCTGGTCTAGTGAGTCATTTAGGATTGATGTTTCTTTGCTGATTTTTTTGTTTAGAGGATTTGTCCAATGGTGATAGTGGGGTATTAAAGTCTCCTACTATGACTGTATTGCTGTCAATATCTCCCTTGATATTCTCCAGGAGTTTTTTTTTTCTATGTATTTAGGTGCTCCTGTATTAGGTGCATATATGTTACCCAGAGTTATTTCTTCTTGTTGGATTGCTCCCTTTAGTAGTATGAAGTGGCCTGCCTTATCTCTTGTTATGTCCTTCACTTTGAGATCTGATTTGTCAGATATAATATTGCTATCCCAGCTTTTTTTTCATTTCCATTTGCCTGAAAAAACCATCTTCCATCCCTTCACTCTCAGTCTGTGTGCATCTTTTTTTCTGAAGTGAGTTTCTTGCAGCTATATGGGTCATGTTTTCTTATCCAATCTGTTACCCTATGTCTTTTGATTAAAGCATTTAACCCATTTATATTTAAAGTTATTATTGATAGGTACTTATTTGTTGCCATTTTTATTCTTTACCCCTGTATTCCTTCCTTGCTTCCTATTTCTTTCTTTTCTTTTCTTTTCTTTTTCTTTTTTTTTAATTACAGCAGATCCTTCAGCATTTCTTGCATTGCTGGTTTGGTGGTAATAAATTCCCTTAGTCTTTTTTTTTTTTTTTTTTTTTTTTTTT
>JAAGEH010000092.1:719100-747832 GCA_011751065.1 Lasiurus cinereus | reverse complement strand
TTTTTTTTTTTTTTTTTTTTTTTTTTTGTCTGTGAAGCTCCTGATTTTACCTTCAATTTTGATTGATAGCCTTGCTGGGTACAATATTCTTGGATTCAGACCCTTCCTTTCAATGACTTTGTATGTTTCATTCCATTCCCTTCTGGCCTGATGAGTTTCTGTTGAGAAATCAGTCACTAGTCTGATGGGAAATCCTTTGTAGGTAACTTTCTGTCTCTCTCTCGCTGCTTTTAAGATTTTTACTTTGTCGTTGATGTTTCCCAATTTAATTATAATGTGCCTTGGCGTTGGTCTTTTGGGGTTCATTTTGCTTGGGACTCTGTGAGCTTCTTGGATTTGTATGGGTTTTTTCTTTCCTATGTCAGAGAAGTTTTCTGTCTTTTCTTCAAACAGGTTTTCTATTCCTTGCTCAGTTTCTCTCCTTCTGTAACCCTATTATGTGAATGTTGTTTTGTTTTGTGTTATCCCAAAGTTCCCTTAGGTTCTCCTCCTGCTTTTTAATTTATTTCTGTAGAAGCTGTTCTACATGGGTATTTTTTCCTACCTTGTCTTCTAACTCACTGATGCAGTCCTCTCGTTCTTCTACTTTTGATGCTTTCTATTGAGTTCTTTACAGCAGCGATGTTATTTTTCACTTCTTCTTGATTCTTCATTTCCTCTTGGTTCTTCTTTATTTCTTCTTGGTTTTTACTCATATTGTTGAATTTGTCTTCTATTCTTTTCAGCCACCTTGTGACCATTTCTCTGAAGTCTTTCTCTGAGAGGTTGCTTGACTCCATTTTGTTTACTTCCTTTTCTGGTGATGCTTGCTTTTCTTTCATTTGCAGGTTATTTCTTTGTGTTCCCATGGTCTCTCTTCTCCGGGTGTCTGGTTATGTAGTTCTCTCTCTCCTTTCTGTGTGGAGTGTAGAGCTCCTCTGAATCCAAGTGTTTCACCGATTGGGGACAAGTGTTCTGGGGCTCATAGCTGTTTGGTGGGTGTGGCAGCTGTAGATTTTCAGGCTTCCATAAACATCCACTTTCTTCTTCAAGATGGCGTGGTCTATGCACGACTCTTGAAATAAGGGAGCACGATCGAACTCAACTCCGAAGACAGCTGGGATTTATGGCCAATGGCAGAGAGGCATATCACGAATGGGATATTACTAAGAGAAACTTGGTTAACTTTCAAGAATAGGGGGATTCTCGCTAAATGAACCTAGCAGGATTCCTGCAGAAGGCAGGTCAAGGAATTAGGCATCATGATTGGGGATGAAGGACTTGATCAAATACCACTGGTGGGGGATTCTAACTAAACTGGCTTAGCAAGATTCTTTGCTACGACTGGGTTTAGGAGGACGAACTTGAAGCCTCACTGAGAAGAGGGTTCAGAGGGGTCAGAACAAAGTTTGGGCAACGAAGGCATCCTTGTTGCTGGCAGTCCTTGGCTCATGCAGCACTTGGTCTCTGTCTTCATCTTCATAACACTGTCCTCCCTCTTTGCGTCTGTGTCTCTTCTCTTCTAGCAGTGGGACCAGTTGTATCAGATTAAGGCCCACCATTCTCCAGTATGACTCATTAACTCATTCCTTAATTCCACCTTATAAAGATGCTGTTCCCAAGTAAGATCACAGTCACAGGTGCCCAGGGTTTAGACTTCAACCTATCTTTTGGATGACATGAACTCATCCCATATCAGCTTCCCTCTTCATGTCCTGATCCATTGACCCCCGAGGCTTCAGATGAAACGTGAGGGTTTCCTGTAAGGCATTGATTTTAGGTTGGTGAGCTGTACTTTCTGGCCTTTGCATTTCTCTAACACATCAAGCTAATTCCTAAACTTGGGGCCTTTGCACTGGCTATGTGCTCTGTCTTTCATCCCCTCTCAGATCGTCCCTGGGTTGTCCTTGTTATTCAGGACTCACTAAAATGTAACTTCCTCAGAGAGGAGTTTAGCAGTTCAAGGTGAGATTAGAAAGGTAGAAAGGGGCCAGATCTTGTCAGTGGCAATGAGAATGGAAATAAGGGAATACCCATGAGAACAGTTGGGGAAGAATTGACCAGAGGTATAGCTAATTGCACAGGGTGAAGAAGAGGAAAAATTCCCAGAGGAATTCCCAAGCTCCCTACTGGGAGTCGTGGTTGACAGTGGTGCCCATTGACCAGGAGACCAAGAACAGGCAGAGGGAGTGTGGTAGGTGCGGGGAGGGTAGGCCTGGCACAAAGGTGAGTTCATAGAGCCTGTTGGGGCCTGTGGATAGCAGATGGAGGTACGGTTCAGACAGGTGGAAAAGATAAGGGCTGGGACAGGGCCAGCCCTGCAAATGGACAGAGAGCGTGCAGGTGGCCATATTCAGGCGGTGGAGGAGACTCAGACTAACTTTACTCACTGCCATTGTAGTGCAGCACCCGCTGAGCTCAAGGAGGGCGGGGCCACCCTCACATCCCTTTCCTCCCTGTCCAGGGCATGGGCTTTCCTGGGTGAGCCTCCCAAAAATGGCCTCTCTGCATTTGTTTGTTTTAAATCCTTCTCCTCTGGTCCCTAATCTGATAAACTCATTCACAAGAAACGCTAAGGAGTGAATGGGCTGAGCCTGCAGGTGAAAGGCACTCAGGGGTGGAGACGGTGTGACTCACACGCCCAGATGCAAGTTACATCCTAATGGCATTTCCTGAGTTTGGGTTGAGGAGAGTTACTGGAGAACCTCTCAGGCAGTGAGTGGTGTGACACACTGTTCTGCTGGCATGGTGAGTTAGCCCAGGCATCTGGCAAGCTGACCACCGTATATGGCTGCTGGGCAATGTATGGAAAGAGCACTGGCTTCAGAGCCATACCCACCTGGTGTGAATTAAAGGTCCTCTGGATTCTAGTAGTGTGGCCTCAGGCTTTGGTTTCCTCATCTGTGAAATGGGGATAAGATAGCACTTGCCTGACTTTTGAGGGTCTGAGACACCCAGATTTTAACTGGCCCAGTGCCCAGTGCACTCCAGGCCCTCCTACATGGTACTTAACTCCATGGTGTTTGTGCCCCCATTCTAGGGACAGAAAGAGGAATCCAAGTATCCTGGCAGATGCATTCACACTCGTGTGTGTGTGTGTGTGTGTGTGTGTGTGTGTGTGTGTAGTGTGTCCTGCTGGGGCTCCCAACTAACCCTCCCCCTCCTTTTTCAGTGTGCTTTCCTGGTGTCCTCCCTGAAGAGCCAGTCCAGAAAAGATCTAGAAAGGGCAGCCCCCTCGAAAGAAAAGCCCAAGATGCTGAAGCAAAGAAGTCAGCCTAAGAGACTCTGTCCTTCTGCGCCCACAGTCCCCTCGGCGGCCAGAATGGTTTGATCCCCTCCCAATAACACACAGGGTTTTGTTTCTGCTGTGTCTCCAGGTCTTTCCTAGATCTCCCAGTGCCCTAGGAGGGCTGGGCAGGGTCTTCAGGAGTGTGTCCTGTGGTGCCTCTCGGGGACCTGCTTCTTAGCTCAGGCATCTCTGGCCATCTCCCCACCTCCACCTATGGCTCTGCCTGGCTATCCCAGGTGTGACCCCTATCTGGGTCCCTAGGACCCCATAAAATTGGAACACACATGACTACAAGGCAGGAAGGCTTATGGGGACAGACTCAGAGGCAAGCGCATGAGGCTGTCAGTATCTAACAGACTGCAGCTGCCCGGGCCTGGTAGGAGTCTGAGGGTGGCCCCAGGGTGCCTATCTGTAGTCACAGCCTGTCAACTCTGTTCTACATAAAACACCCACCTCAGCAGCCCGAGAGGCCTCGACAGGTCTGGCTAGGGAAGCCTCAGCCTCAGTGCTCATGAGCAGAAGGGGTGCAGCTCTCAGCCTAGGGCCAGCGACCCTCTCTCAGCAACGTGGGCTCACTGGGTCCCAGGCACGGGTTCTGAGAGACGCTATGCACATGGCACTGCTCTCCCTGGGACACCACCAGGTTTCAGGAGACTCCCAAGTTCTGAGGCGAAGCCCATAATTCCAGGGTCTGCCTCTCGGGCCTTCATTGCTGCCGGAGCGGCTCCCTGTGGGGGCTTGGGCCTCCCGGGCCTCCCGAACCCAGGGCCAGCCTTTAGTCAGACCCCCCAGAGGTCTCCACAGGTGCAGGGCCCTGCTGACTTCACTGTCGCCGTGTTCTAGTTGTGTCCAGTAATGAAGGGACCCTCCCTTAAAACACAGGTGCCCAATAGGGCACAGTTACCTGAGTGGCTGCCTGTGGGGCTGGAGGCCCAGAAGCGCTGGCCCAAGAGGAAGTGGCATAGGTGACGTGAAGAAAGTTCTGGCAAGTCCACACACACGTACTATTTCACCGCAAGAGCCAGAAGATTCCTAATTGACAGATTGAGGCTGGGAAGCCCCGAGTGGCTGCCACAGGAAACAGGCCACTGATGGGAAAGTCACCTGTTTTCTAGAGCATTAGAGATGCCCCTGACAGAGAGAGCAGTCCCCCTGTGAAAGCTGTGACGTGGCGCCCGCTCAGTGGCAAGGCAGGCATCCCACCAGGTGAGGCCGGGTCAGGGCTGGGGCACAGAATGTGGGGAGGTGTGGGAATGATGGGAACCACTATGGTCAGCCGTCATGAGTCTTGATCCTGTGCAGCTCTTCTGCCAGGACGCCTGTTTGAGCTTGTAACAGTGGCAGGTCGCCCGTCAGCTCCCATTTTACTAGTGTAGAAAGTCTGGGCTCAGAGGAATGACCCGTGCCTGCTGGTGGCGACAGGCATGGGTGTTTTCATGAAAGGGTTCAGCTCCCAGAACCTAAGAGCAGGTACCTCTCTTCCAACATCAAAGGCACAGCAGTGGCTCAGCGCAGGGTCCTGGGACCCGTGGGACCTGCATGGCATCTGCTCTCCTTATTGGCGCAAGGGACTGGGGGGCAGTGAGGCTGAAGTGAGAGGGGTGGAGAGCACTCACTCCAGCCTCAGGGCTCCTGTCCCCCAGCTGCAGCCCAGTCAGCCAGAGAGGACCCTGGAGCAGGAAGGAGGAGGATCCACACAAGGGAAGCAGAGGCCAGGAATAGCAAGGGTAAGTCGGAGGATGCGGAGCTGGGAAAGCCCTGGCCTGTGGGAACTGCACGATCACCCGATCACCGGCAGGGCAGCAGTGCCCTGACCAGGCCTAGCCTCACACTCAGGTCTCCCAGGCCAGGGAAACAGACATGCAGTCTTGAGACAGCAAGAGAATGAGAGTCAATACTGAGTCTTCCCGGGTCCCGGCTGCTGCACGAGAGCCATGCCTCCACCCCGAGGCTCACAGGGAGGGCGTGGAGATGGGGCCCCAAGCCAGCCTGACTGCTGCCTATGGGTACAGATTCAAGGAGCTGTTCTCTGGGGTTTAAGAAGAGAGTCCAACAGCCTCCCTTTCTACCTCCAGCAAATTGCATCTAAGAGAGAAACTGAGGAAAAAAGAGAGCAATAGGGAAAGGGGAAGGGAGGGGAGTGGAGCAGGGAGAGGAGTGGAGAGGAGGGGAAGTATGAGAGGTGCACAAGGTAACCTCACTGTTTCTCAGACTCGGTGTACAGAAAGTGCCTGCAAGGAGGGAGCATGAGGAGGACCAGCTCTTCTCTTGAGTGGCCCAGAAAGGATACAGTCTGCTCAAGCCAAGAGGTAGTAAGTTGTCTGCACCTGTCCCCTAGGCTGTACTCCCCTCTAGCAGCCATACTTCGAGGATGGGGCACTGGGCAGTGAGGACGCCCTTGCTTAGAGAGACTGCTGAGCATTGCATGTTCCGAGGTTCTAGAGTGTCACTTCCCAGCTGGGTTATCTTGAAATTAACTAAGTTAATTTCAATGCCCTTGTTTGGAAAGTCAACTAGGATCAGTGACTAACTGAAGTCTATTTTGTGTAAAGTTCTTAGGAGTATCAGATCCTTTGGGTTATAAGCAACAGAAATCCTTCTCCTTGTTTGTCCAGAAGATAAAACTCCTTTCTCCATCTGCCATTCAGTAAAGTCAGCTTGGTCTTCACGGAGCCAGTCCTGGAGGCTGTGCTCTGACTGCTGGGGGCCTGCCTGTTCTTATAACCCTATTTGTAACAAGGACACTGAAATATCTTAATTGGATTCTAGTATGAACTTTAGACCAATCAGGGTTACTACCCAAATCTTGTGGGGGAAGATTGAAAGATGTGGGGAACAATAATGTCCACAGCGTAATGTTAGGGTTAAAAACATTCAACCCTATAAAGAATTATTTTGAGTTTATTTGAGCCAAACTGTCAATAATTGCCAGGAAGCAGAATCTCAACCAATTGGGATAATGCTCCAGAGAATTGCAGTTTTTCATCTATTTTTATACATTACAATCAAAGGAGAAAACAAGTGAGTTACATGAAACCCATTGGTGATAGATTAGGGAAGGGCGAGAAAGCAAAGGGTGGGGAGGGGGGGGATAAGAAGTAAAATGATAGACACATGCTACTTTTATCTGGGATTGGATAAGAAGTAAAATGATAGACACATGCTACTTTTACTTAGGGTGGTGAGGGATCCTTAACACTCAACAATTAACATGATAACAATAAGAATTAATGGTCTCTGTCCTGGGACCCAAGGCTTTTGGTTGTGCCCTGAGGGGGTCCAGAAAAAAGGTTACATGTTACCCTGACATTTCAATATGTTATTGTAGGTACAAAAAGACAATAGGCTCAGTTAAGGTAAAGAGTGACCTCGCCAGGGAAGAAACCCACCTAGGAGGTGACTACCCCCATAACTGCTTTCAGTTAAAGTTTAATTTCAGACCATCCTTTGTAGTTACTAAAGCATAGTAACCTCCATCTTGTGTAAAAACCACTGTTTGAAATTTTAGACCTGCTATTTTGGCTTCTGTAAACGCTTGCTTGCTTAAATAATAAGGAAAAATAAGAATACTCCCATTCCGAAGAGGCCATAAACTATGCCCCAGAAAGAGTTGTCAGTGCTGGCGCCAGGCCAGGCCTTGAGATAATGGTCTCACGGTCCTGTCCTAGCACACAGGACTTATTTCTAAGAAGGTCTGGAAGTCTCATTCCAAATTTGGAAGACAAAGAGCTGGAAAAAATATAAATAGGGAAGATTTCTACCATGTTGGAGCCCAGAATTTTTTTTTAATATATTTTATTGCTTTGTTCCAGAGAGGAAGGAAGAGGGATAGAGAGTTAGAAACATCAGTGGGAGAGAAATATTGATCAGCTACCTATTGCACACCTCCTATTGGGGATGTGCCCGCAACCAAGGTACATGCCCTTGACCAGAATCAAACCTGGTCCACAGGCCGACGCTCTATCCACTGAGCCAAATAGGTTAGGTCGGGGCCCAGAATTTGACAGACATTCTACTCTGAGCCTGCTAGTACTAGTGTAATAAAAAGACTCCAAATTAATTTGGCTTATTGATTAAGTATTAGTTCGATGATTTACAATACAACATTACTTTAGGTCTGAGTTTGCAAGACAACTATGCAGGCCCTTCCTGAGCTTGTCAGGTTAGCATGTGGCCCCTTTCATCCACAATAGAGAGTAACAGGTACTCAATAAATTTTGTTCCTTGTTGCATCTGTCCCTAGCAATCGGAGAGGAATTTGCATGCAGTGGATGCTCTCAGGAGAGTTGTGGATAAAAAAAGGCCACATGCTGACCAAACAGGCTCAGGGGAGGCCTGCATGGCAGTTTTGCAAACTCAAGACCTAAAGTCACCACAAAGGATGGTCTGAAATTAAAACTTTAACTGAAAGCAGTTTATAGTGGGTAGTCATGTCCTAGGCCAGTATCTTCCCAGATAAAGGTCAATTTTTACCTTAACTAAGCCTATTTCCCTTTTGCATCTAAGATAACACACCTGTGAAATATCAGAATAATTTGTAACCTTCCTTTTTCTGGACCCCCTAGGGCACAACCAAATGCCCTGGGCCCCAGGACAGAGACCCACAAACTCCTTCACTATTATGATTATTGTGTTGTTGACTGTACCCACCTAATTAAAAGAAGTATGTGTCTATCTTATTTTTAACCAATTCCAAAGGAAACCCTCCTCCCCACACCCCCGTTTTGCTTTCTTCTGCTTCCCTCATCTATCACCAGTGGATTTCACATAACCTACATATGTCTCCTCCCTTGATTATAATGTATAAAACAAGGTGAAAACTGCCATTCTCTGGAGCATTATCCCAATCTATTGAAATTCTGCTTCCCGGCAATTGTCAACAGTTTGACTGAAATAAACTCACAAAAATTCTTTACAGGTTTGAATGTTTTTACTTTAACAGAAGCAAGGAACCCCACATTTCAAACATGAACTAGATTTCAAAGAGGAGGTTTTAGTCATTCACTTAAGCTGAATTAGCCAAGATAATAGTCCTTTTCTTTATTCTAAAGTGGGTAGCAAAGTTCGGGCTGAAAACACTGAAGATGGAGATCTCCAGCCGCATCGGTCCCACTGGCGCTCGTTGGCAGTTGGTAGGATGGCCCACAGCAGCCAGGTCCTGCAGTGCCTTCCCCAGCAGCAAGGTCAAGGTAGGTAGTCGGGGATTTGGTGGCGGTGGTCTTCTCCCCAGCTCCTCTCAGCCGCAGCAGCAGCGGATGCTGGGAGAACTCTGTGAATGTACAGGTGTGGCTTCTGTTCTTCCTGCCAAACCTGGCCCCTCAGAGTGGGCTGCACTTGGGGGATCAATCCTGCTGGAAGAAGAGGGAGCCCTCAGGTGTTGCAGAAATGAGCAGGATGGTAGTACAGACATCCAGGCACTGGGAAGATTCCAAAAAGGAACTTGATTGCAGGAGTACTGGTGCTGGCTGGCTCAGGGGAGTTGGTTCCCAAAGCTGAGCCCCTGATGCAGCAGGCTTTCTCTCAAATAACCCTAAGTTTCTTTGTCTCTCAGCGTCTGGGCTTTTCACAGGCTTTTGTAGCCCTGATGAGGGTTGTAAGGGGAAGTGAGATTGGGACCATCAGCCCTGGAGGAGGCCAGCAGTCAACGCTCTCCCTGCCCCCACCCCCTGTGGGGGCTGTGCATGATTTATGGCCTCTGTACTTTAAGTATTTAGGGAAACAGGTTTTGCAAGGCTAAGGCACTAGCGGGAAGGAGGTTGGGCTTAATTATAGGTTAGCATATGTGTGGGAATGAGGACTCAAGCTGCTGGCCAAGTTGCCTTCACAAGGGTGTCCACGCTTAGGTTAGAGGGGCTCCTTGCAGTGAGCCTCAGAGACAGTGCTGAGCTTACCCACAGAGACAAGCATTCTCACCAGCAGGCCCCAGAACTGATGCTGGTGCTGCCAGGATGGCAGGAGCAGGGTCCTCACAAGAGGTGAGGGTTCTAGTCTCTATCTTCTACTTTAGGGCTCTGTGTTCTCACTGAAGCAAGCACATTTGGTACAAAATGAAAATCTAACCATTTTCATTTTGAGACCCCATTTTCTCTCCTTGCCCTTTTGAACAACACTAGAGGCATGGTGCATGAAACTTATGCAAGGGGCTTGGCCCTCCCAGCTGCAGCAGCTTGCCTCAGCCCTCACAACCCAGCTTTGTCCAGAAGGATGTCAGGAAGGTCATTTGGGTGTCTGGTCTAATTAACATATTACACATTTATTATTATAGATTACCAATAAGAAGTAACCATAAGCTAAAAATAGCCACCAAATTCAAAATCATCCCACAGAAAAAATTTTAAGGGAGTTTAATCATGCTGTTCCCCTCTCCACCCAAGGTCACCTTTTGGTTTGAAATTTATGGTCCTCCCATCCTACCATGAGTAGTTTTCTGTTTTAAAATTCAGAGAGAGGCCTGGCCACAGTGGCTCAGTTGTTGAATATCAACCTATGAACTGGGAGGTCACAGTTCAATTCCCAATCAGGGCACATGCCTGGGTTGCAGGCTCAAACCCCAATGTGGGGCATGCAAGAACAACCAATCAGTGATTCCCATCATTGATGTTTCCGTCTCTCTCTCCTCCCTTCCTTCTGAAACTAGAGAAAAAAAAAGTATTTTTTAAACAATTTAAAGATTCTATATTTGTTATCATGTCCACAGTACTACATTTGCCTCAGTACCATTATTCCCAATTCCCCATTCTGTCCTAGAACCATACATCTAGTAATGTAATAAAAGAAATGCTTTAAAACACACGAACAAAAACATATGCTTAACAATGTTTGGGAAATTATTAACACAGAGGACTAACTATTTTAGAGGGTGATGGAGATATGAAGAAAAGTGATGGGAGAATTTGCCTTCACTTGTGTTAATCCAGGGAGTGCTGGGACACATTCAGTGGACACCACGGGAAACTGGAGCGTACATCATGTGCCTGAAGAAGGTGGTGAGATGTTGTGGCCAGAGGATGCAGTGGCTGCTATCTGGTGAGCCTACCTGCTGTCCTGGGAGGTGGAGGGGCAGTAGGGGAAGAGGAAAACAACCCCAGGGGCCAGGGCCAGGCCTTCCCAGTCCATGCCCTCACACTGTCAAGTGGCAGGAGGGTCATCAGGCACAGCATGACTTCTGGGTTCAGAGATCTGGAAGGTGCTGGGTGACAGGGAGGCGGGACAGGAGCCAGAGAGGATCAGAGTGTGCCCAGGTATGTCCATGTGAGTTCCACAGGCCCAGCCTCCACACCTGACTCCCTGCGTGAGACCAAGGGGTAACCATCAAGAGGTTCCATTTATTCTTTTTTTTAAAGGAGGCACTATATATACTAGCATATGTATATATATATATATGTGTGTGTGTATGTATGTATATATATATATATATATATATATATATATATATATATATAGAGAGAGAGAGAGAGAGAGAGAGAAGGAGGAGGAGGAAGAGGAGGGAGGGAGGAAGGGAAACTTTTATGTGAGAGAGAAGCATCAATCAGCTGTTTCCCATGCAAGCCCTGACTGGGGATCAAGCCCACAACCTTTTGGGGTTTGGAACAATGCTCCGAGGAACTGAGCCACACCAGCCCAAGCTCAATTTAGTCTTGGTTGGGCCCCATAGAACTGCCCATGAAGGCAGAGATTGGAGGGGTCCTGACAGAGAAGTCCCCAAAAGTACCAAGGCCCTCTGGGATAAGTGATGGAAAGGAGAGCTGAGAAAGCCAGGCTCACACCCAGGGTGTGCTTAGGAGGTGGTCTGAGTATCCAGCCCAAGAGGCCAGGGAGATAGCTAGAACTGGATAGGAGGAGGTTTAGGCTTGAGGCCTGGTGGGTTCCTGGGCAATAGGAAGAAAAAAGGCAGGAACCTTTACAGAGAGTCCCATGTGGTCCCCTGGTCCCCTGTGGAAGTTGACCCAGTCCAGTGCTCTGGGCAGGCCCTGGGCATTGGGGTGTAGTGAGGATTACCACCGTCCAAAGACTCAAGAGGGCCTGGTTAGTGGTTGCCTTAAAGTGTAGATAGAGGACCTCGGTATGAGTCTCAGCTGTCACTGCCAGTTCAGGTGACGTGGGCAAGTCACTGGCCCTCTCTATTTTCCCATTGTATAAACCCCCAATCCATTAACAACCTTTCCAGTTTTCTCTTTTTTCCATCTCACCATAGGTCTCTCTGCTCAGCCTTTGTTATCCCACACATTGGTCTTCTCTCTGTCCCTCAAGCATTCAGTCCCCAGGCATCCTCAAACATCTATACTAATAAAAGCATAATATGCTAATTAGACCAGATAGACTGGACATCTTTCAGATGTCATTCCAGACATTTTCCTGGCCAGCCTGCAAACCACTCATGGCCCCTTACCCAGGCTGGACCCACCCCTCATCTTGATTGGGGGCATGACTGGCCTGCAAACCGCCCACAGTCCCTTGCCCAGACTGGCCCCACCCCCTAGCGGGGACCCCCCATCCTGATTAGGGGTGTGGCCAGCCTGCACACTGCCTACAGCCCCTCGCCCTGGCTGGCCCTGCCCCCCAGCAGGGACTCCCCTGATCTGGGGCCTTCTTCAGGGCAGGCCAGCTGGCCCCTACCCATGCACCAGGCCTCTATCCTATATAATGAAAGGGTAATATGCAAATTGACCCTGATGGCAGAACAATCAGAACAACTGCTGGACCAGTCATTATGAGGCACACTGACCACCTCTCAGTCCCTTCCCCTAGCCATCAGGCACCCATCACCTGATGGTGAATGGGGAACTGGGAGTGGGTGGTGGCAGGGGGCTGGGCTGGCTGCAGGAAGCTGGGGAACATGGCCCTGATCACAGATCAGGCCTAGGGACTGTACTGTGCACAAATTTTGTGTGCCAGGCCTCTAGTTCAGTCATAATTCATCTACTTTCCACCCATAGCCCTCTAACCCAGATCTTCACATTATGGGCTGCATTAACACTGTCAGAAGCCATGGCATAGTTCTGTCTGTGCAACACCTATCTTCCTTGCCCAACTGTAAGCTCCACGAGGGCAGGGGCCCTCTCGGTCACCATTGCACATGCACAGTACAGGCACATAAAGGTGCAGAGCTGATGTCTGTTTGTTGGTCGGTGGGCTTTGTGCTGTAATAATTTTTCCAGCCAAAAACAATACTGAGAGGCTACTGAGTCCAGTCATTCAACTCAAGGCCAGGGCAGCCATAACCACTTGTACAAGGCATCACAAGCAGAGCCACAGCCATCCCACTGGCCACTCTTCCTTAGGACAGTCGACCCCTCCAACAGCACAGAGGCCATCTCCCAGTGGGTGACATCTGATCAATGATCAATCAGGCAACAGGTGTTACGAGATCATGAGTTGGGCAGCCACAGAGAGGAAAAGGCAGCCAGGAGGGCGAGCCCTCACTCCTCCCTGCCTCTGCCCCAACCCTCCTGGCACAGGGAGCCGCCGCCTGTTTGGTACCATTTTGGAGAAGAGAGTGTGCATCCTGCTGGACACCTCAGGGTCCATGGGCCCCCACCTGCCGAAGGTGAAGACAGAGCTGATTCTGCTGATTTGGGAGCAGCTGAGAAAGCATTGTGACAGGTGAGAGGCAGGATATGGGCCTGGAAGATCAAAGGGGTAGGTCTGAGCTTTCCTGGCCAAGAGCACTTCCTCCTCGCTGTAACACGGGCCAGGTGCCCTAATGAAGAGCTTGTCTGGGGCAAGAGAGTGCTGGATTCTCCTAGGAAGTGAAGCGGATTCTCAGAATCCTGCTCAGGCCCAGGGCAGCTGCAAGCAGAGGAGAGGACTGCCTTGAACTGCATCTCACAGCACTTGATTCCTAGGGTGAAGGCTGTGTGCATCCCCTCTACTCTGAAGGTGTGATCATAAGGGGGCAGCAGGAGACTGGTCCTAGCTGGGACTCACTCTGGGCCTTAATGGTGAAAAGAGGAAACATTTATTGAGCACTTACATTCAGGATCCACTCCATCCACACAATGACCTAAGGTAGGGTTATTAGCCCCATTTTTCAGAAAAGGTTAAATTTGTCCGAGATTATATAACCTGCAAGTGGCTGAGGGGATGTTTACACTGACTTCTGTCTGCACCCAGAGTCTCACTGTGTGCCTACTTATCCTCGAATAACTACAGCCCTCTCCCCTGGTGCCCACCAGCAGACGTGACAGTCTTTGTGAAGGTTACTTCACCAGAATTCAGTGTAGACTGGCCTGTTCTAACCAATCTCTTCTTCCCCCTCTCCAGCTTTAACCTGATCGGCTTTTCAGAGGACCTGCAGCTGTGGCAGGACTCCCTCGTGGAGACCACAGACACAGCATGTCAGGATGCCACGCAGTGGGTGACTCACCTGCATGCTCAGGGCAGCACCTCAGTCTTGCAGGCACTACTGGCAAGTGCCACCCCTGAGCCTGACCTGGTAGCAAAGAGGAAATAGCATCACCCTATGTACAGACTTGCCTGATACTTTAGAACGTGCTAAGTGTTAAATCGTTTGATCTTCCCAACAATCCAGGGCGAAAGGTTTCCTGTTCTCCCTCTATGGAGGAGACATAGCTCAGGGAGGTTAATGGCCTGCTGGGTGAGAGCCGGGAGGGCACTGTGCCTTTCTCCTGACCTGCGTGGCTTCGCAGCTAGTACGGTCTTCGCAGGCTGAAGGGGATCCTGGGGTCTTGGGGACCTGGGGAACAGTAGGACTCTCCCCTGAGCCAGACACCCCGGTACTCTTTCAGAAAGCATTCAGCCTTCACAATGTGGAAGGGCTGTACCTCCTGACCAACGGGAAACCAGACACAAGCTGCAACCTTATTCTACGTGAAGTCCAAAGACTCAGAGAGGCGCACGACGTCAGAGTGCACACCATTTCCCTGAGCAGTGCAGGCAGGTGGGGCTCCATCAGACTCTGTCCCTGGGGCCCAGTCCTGGGAGCCAGGCACCAGGAGGGCCTGGCAGGAGCACAGTGAGGCTTCCCCTCAGCACCCCCAGCAGGGGGTTGGCTGCTGTGCAGACTCTGGCCACACTGCACTTCTCCCCATTTTTTCTGGGAGCACATTTCTGAAGACTTAGGGGAAGAAGTTTAAAGTAGCACTGTTGTGGTCGTGGTTATAAATGGTCACAAAAAAAAAAAAACACAAAAAAAACATGTGTTAGACAAGAGAATCTAAGTGCTTCAGAAAAAAATGTTAACAATATTGGTAAAATTTGATTATTTAATATGTAATTACTTAGGTGTTTATTTTATTTCTGTGTCTAAACTACGAGCTCCTTAAAGGTTACACTGTGACTCTGGGAAGCCTAACACATAGTAGGCACTGGATGGATGTCCAGTTAGGAAGAGGGCTAGAGTGTGCCAGCGTGTGCTTGAGGAGTCCAATCTAAATGATTCACCATCACGTGAATCCGCTTCTGGGCCACAGCTGCTGCACCGGCTGAGACTGGCTGGGAGCGTGGGCTTGGTGATGCTGACACCGCCTCAATGGCCCAAAGCCTCTAGGTCTTGAGGCCCATCGCCCTGCAGACTTCTGCACCAGGACCCCACCATTGGGGTCCCAGGGCAGGGCTGGTGGCTCAGCCGTCTTGTTCCCAGGCCTCTCTGTTCCTCCCTCTAGGGTGGAGGGTAACTTCCTGAGGAACCTGGCCTCCCTCACTGGGGGGCGCTATCACTGCCTCGTTGGAGATGACCTGGTCTCTCAGCTTCACCACCTGCTCAGGAGCTTCCTGCATGAACGGGTAGGCTGTGGAACCACTGACTGGCTCCGTATGCTAGCAGCCATGGCTGTTCCCACTAACTGGGAAGACCCCCGCTTCTCTTGTCAAAGGATTGGCCACAAAGGCTTTTGTCTCCCTGCTGCTCTCCTTTCAGGCCGGCTCTCCTCAAGGCTGGCAGAGAAGCAGCATTTCGGGTGCTATTTAATGACACAACAGTTTGCATTATTGAGCACTTACTAGTTGCAGTTCGTTGCTTTCTATAGAGAACCTCTTTCACTCTCTCCAGCCATCGCTGCCTTTCACAGGTGAGAAAGCAGACTCAGCCAGGCTTGGGAACAGCCGGAAGTGATGGTGAAGGAGCTCAATGTCCTCACAGCCCTCCGTCCGTCCCCCACCCCCACTTCACCATGCTCCTGAGCGCTGGGCTTTGGTTCCCCCATATTTCTGTCTTCCTGGGTTAGTCATTGAAACAGATATTCAAATGACTTGCTAAATAATAAATCTGTTAACATCATGGGTTCCATTACACGGAGACAAGAGGAAAACGTTAGTGGTCATCTTCCCACCAAACAGAAAAAGTATGCACATGTTTCTACCTTTCAGAGCATACCACTGTCAATGATCACATTGCCAGGGCAACACATGATCAAGTACTACAACCAACCAAGATTCCAGATTTCTTTCTGGAAGTTAGATCACTCCCCAGGCCTGGCCAGTATGGCTCACCACTGGTTGAGCATTGTCCTGGGCACTAAAGTGTTGCAGGTTCAATTCTTGGTCAAGGCACATACCCAGATGCAGGTTTATCCCCAGTCAGGATGTGTGTGGGAGGCAACTAATTGATGTTTCTCTCTCTTCCTCTCCCTCTCTTTCTAAAATCAATTTTTAAAAAAACAAAAAATGATTACCAGGATATGGCATACTTTTGAAGTCAAGTGTTTTTGCATGATTTCTTTATTCAAGTGACTGCTTTAGGGCCAAATATTACAAGTAATACAGAGGACAGTACAAGTAAAAGTAATGAATGTCCGTATTACACAGGAAAATGAACTTAACGTCGCGAAGGTTCTCAGTTCAGTGCCTTATCAAATGAGACTTTGAGTGAGTTTGTGGGTGTGGAATGGGCTCATCCCAGCATCTCTCCCAGAGTCTCTTGTTAACTGTGAGAACTTTCCTTTTAAGGTGAGGCTCTGGAGTTTCATTGGCTGACAGAAAAAAAAAAAAGCATGTCTGAGAAACTCTGATTTATTACAAGAACTAGAGAAAGGGCTGAATAGATGTTACTGTGTAACAGTGAGATAAGGAGCCCTACTGCTTCTGTTCTATTGACTTCAGTGAAGTCTGGAGACCATCTTGATTTTCTACTTCCCCTCCCCTGTCCTGACTCTCAGATGTCTTCTTTCAGAATGTCCTGTTTGCAGAATGGCTCCCCTAAATGGTAGCCAGCTCCCTGTCCCTGGAAACAAGCAAGTGGGGTTCACAGATGTCCTGCACTGGGTGGGAGATGGCATTTAATTAGCTCTAAAATTCTTCTCCTGGGAGTTTGGATGTTCATGGCCCATCTAGTCACTTAATGGATCTAACTTAACATTCATTTCCCATTCTCAAGGACTCCATGCTGCCACCATTTGAAGGAGATGATTTAAGGAGATTAGCCCAGGAGGTCACCACGGCCAGAAGCCTCCTCTGGCAAGCCCAGTCACTCAGGTATGCCACCCAAACCCCTCCCACAGTATGTGGCTGCCATCCTCCCACCCTGGGCATGCACCCTGTTCCAAGAGCTCCTGCTTTGCTTCTCTCCACTGAGCATGGGGAACCCCATTCCTTCATTCCTGTCCATCAGGTCCCAACTCCAGAAGAAAAACTATGCGGAACCAAAGGCGTTCTCATGTAGAAAAGCCTTCTCGGGTAAGGGAGACAGACTCCATGTGGTCTGAGTGCCCACCAGCAGAACTATGGGAAAGAATAACAAGTCATCTAAACAGAAGGCCCTCCTACAAAGAACCACTGGAGTACATCATGACTCTGAGAGTTAGGTGCCTGGAGAGCTGTGCCCTGTGTGCCCCCCACCCCTGCCCAAACACTGTTCTGGGCACCAGGTTCCCTGAAAGCCGGGGAAAAGGCTATGCCATTCCAGATCTACACTAATGCTCCTGCCCTGGTCCCAGCACATCCCACACTCCAGTCACAAGATTGTCACTTGCTGGGAAGCCCTGCATCAGGCTCCTTGCCTTGAATGTCCATCTTGCCACCCTCTGCTTGGCGACTCCTACTCATCCCTCAAAGCACAGCTCCAGTGGCATTCGCTCCACTCTGAAGATGTCCCTGGGACCCAGCAGGACTTAGGAGCCTCCAGCCTTCCTCCTGTAGCATCCTGACCAAACATCCCTCTCTGTAGAGGTGACACCACTTACTGTTACACTTCGCACTCCAAGCCACGTTTCCCGTTCCCTTTGTCAGCTCTTCTCGACCAGGAGCATGCTCAGCATCTCCAGGCCCCAGAACTGCAGCATGGTGTACATGTAGATGCAGAAGCCTGTCCTGATCCCCTCGCTCTGTGTTTCCCACCACCCTGGGCCATGAGGGGTGCAGATTTGCTGCCAGCCCATCCTGGGAGAAGAAACGTGAGCCTCATTGCCACCCCTTCCAGTTTAACCCTGTCACAAGCATGTAAGAGCTGAGTGGGGTCTACTGGGCCACCAAGTGCATATGAAATGAATGTCATGTATTATGTGACCTAGGGTCATTTTTTAAGTCAGAAAAACTTGCCTTTATTTAATTAATAAGATCAAAATTACTTTCTAACTCAAGTGATTATTGGTACGGGGTGTGTATAAAGTTTTGGTGAGATAAAACGTTATTAAAAATTCATTCAGACTATATGAATAATTATAAATCAATAAGAAAAAGATAAATATCCCAATTTTTCTGAATGGACAAAAGACTCAAACAGGTACAAACGGACAATAGGTATATGAAAAGGTGCTCAACCACCTTACCCAGTGAAATGTAAATTAAAAGCACAAGGAAATACACAACACACCCACCATAGCTGAAAATAAAAATACAATATCAAGATATAGGGCAAGCAGACTCATACACAACTGGAGGGCAAGTGTAAATTGGTTTAACCACTTTGGAAAACTGTGATGATTTCTATTAAAGTAAAAAATATATGAATTCTATGACAGCAGTTCTACTCTAAGAGAAACCAGTGCATGTGTTTGACAAAAGACATATTCAAAAATATTTTACAGCAGCTTTATTTACAGACATCAAATATTGGAAACAGCCCAACCAGTGTGGCTCAGTGGTTGAGCATCAAACCATGAACCAAGAGTTCATTGGTTCATTTCCCGGTCAGGGCACATTCCCTGGTTGCAGGCTTGATCCACAGTCAGGGACATGAAGGAGCAGCTGATCAATGTCTCTCATTGATGTTTCTATCTCTCTCTCCCTTTCTTTCTCTCCCAAATCAATAAAAACATTTTTAAAAATATATTGGAAAGAATATAAATGTCCATCCAGGTGGTACATTTGTACAGTGGAATACTGTCCTACTTGTCAATTGAAAGAGAATGAATGATAGCTGTGGTCAACAAAAGGCATCTATCTTTTTCTTTTTAATTGATTTGAGTGGGAGTGAAGTGGGGGAGGGGAGAAGAGAAACATGGACTTGTTGTTTCACTTATGCACTCATTGGTTGATTCTTATATGTGCCCTGACTGGGGCTGGAACCTGCAACCTTGGTGTGTCTGGGTGATGAGCTACCCAGCCGGGGCCAAGACATGTCAATCTTATGAACGATATTGGGGGGTGGGAAGCAACCTGAAAGAGAACACACTGAGGAATTCCATTTATATGAAGTCAAGTGCAGGCAAAACTGCTGGCAGCAGAAGTCAGAATAGTGGTGCCCCTCCTTGGGGGGTAGGTGGGGTGGAGAGGGAAAGGGGCACAGCGGGTCACCCAGAATGTTCTATATCTTTTTTTTTTTTTGAAGTACAATTTCCATTTATTTTCCTCCCAGAGAACTTTTCTTCACTCTTTGAAGACTTTAGCTCCTTACATGGGTTTTGGTGGAGGTCGTGGGGCAGCACCCGCAGGCCTAAATCGGGGTGGGGGTGTTCGGTCCTTCCGGGCTTCGCGAGAACGATTCCTGACTACTTTGCTGTGAATGGCACAGCTCACACAGTAATGCAGCTTCACATAAAGCTTGGGAAGCACATAGGCGTCGAAGACACTCGCTTCGGAGATGTCCCTCACGGCTGCGGCCTCGACTATGTTTCGAATGACAAACTTCTTAATGGCCTTGTCCTTGGGAACGCACCGGGCGCAGATTGTGCAACGAATGGGCTGCACATGGCCTCGGCCTTTTTTGGCACGACCGTTATTCCTTCTTTTCTTGGTCTGCGTGGGGATAAAGGTCATCTTGGAAACGAGGACCCGAGAGAGCTATATCTTGATCTGAGTGTGGTTGCATTGATGTACATATAAGATTTCATCACGGTGTTAAAAACAAACAAACAGGTTACTAAGGCCTAACAAGCCTTGACTTTGGCCAGGCTTGGGGGCCAGGCAGACAGCAGTGACCCCGGACCTGACAAAGTGGACTTCAGTCTGCTCCCTGTCTTGGACTGACCTTCCTGTGACACCAGCACACCGAGAAGGTGGCCTGTGGTGGTTGTTACTTTGCTACAGCTGTCATACCAAATACCCAAACCCGGTGACTAAAATCACAGGCATGTAGTGCCTCCAGGGTGAGGTCAGGTCCCAGCAGGGCTGTGCTCCCCAGAAGGCGCTGGGAGGGTCTGGTCCAGGCCTTCCCGGCTTCTGGTCCTCCCTGGGCTCCGGCACCGCCACGACAGCCTGATGCGGTGCGCTCCCGTGGCTCGTCCCTGGCCGAGTCCCTTTCCCATGAAGACACGGGTCTGCTGCCCAGGCCCTCATCTGCAGTTACATCTGCGATGGGTCTTCTTCCAGCGGAGGTCTCCCCCAGGCGGGGAGCCGGAAGCCCTGGGAATTGGGGTGGGGCACAAGCCAGCAGGAAGAGCTCTGGCCTTTGTGGCCAGAGACAGGCTGGCCTGGTGCAGCGGGAGCCTGGCGCGTGGGCCCCGCTGCTGCGTGAGAGCAGCCCGCCCCGGGCAGCCGGAGCCCGGGCGCCGCCCTGTGACGCCCCGCAGGCCCTCGTGGAGGAGGAAGCAGCCCTGTGCTGACCGACCACCACCAGAAAGGCCAGAGCCGCGGTCCAAACCCGGGCTGACCGGCCTCGCCCGCGCACTCGGAGCCTGCCTTCTCTCCGGCGCAAGTGAAGCGGGAACCGAGTCTGTGGAGGTCACAAGATCCCGTCCCACCGGCACAGCGGTGCTGGCGGAGAGCTGGTCTCTCCCCGGCCTCCTGCCCAGAGCGAGTCCCGAGGGGCAGCCTTGGGGGTGGGGGGCTCAGACCCGGGGCCGGCCCTGCCCCTCGCTGGGGGTGGCGTGGACCTGAGTCCCCGCAGGAAAGGGCGGCCCCGAAGAGCATCCCTTCGACTCGGATGCGAGCAGCGGAGAGCGGGACCGGAGCGGGAGGGGAGGTGCAGGAAGGACGGCTGGACAGACGGGGAGGGAGGAGGGAAGACGTGCGGGTGGGCTGGCTGGAAGGTTCGACGGGAAGGTGGGGAGACGGAATGAGACGGAAGAGGGGATGCCTTAAAAACGTGGGGGTGCAGAGCGACCGGGGAGCAGTGGGCGGGCGCGGCGCTGAGAGGAGCGGGAGGCGCAGCGGGCGGGGCCGAGCGGGCCAGCGGCGAACTCCGGCTCCCGAGGGCCCGGGGAGCGCCGGGCCGGCTGGGGCGCCGGGGGCAGCGCGGGCGGGCGGGGAGCCAGCCTGGCCCCGCCCAGGAGACGCGGGGCAGCGCCCGGCGTGCCGGCGGGAGACGCGGGGCAGCGCGGGCAGGAGCGCCGCGGGAGCCGGGCGAGGTGAGCGCCGCGGGCGGGACGCGGGGGCCGGGCGGGGGCGGGGGAGCGGTCCGCCCCGAGCTGCGGGCCCGGGCCGGTCTCCGAGCGGCCGACGCCCCCGGGGCCCGCCCGACACCCTGGCACCGTAACCTGCTTGGCAGTCGCCGCCTGGATCCATTCAAGGTCGCTCGGAGCCTCGGTTTCTCTCTCTGGGCGCTGGGAGCGGGCCGGCACCCCAGCACCGCCGCAGGGTTAAAGCCGGCGCCCCCGCTGTCCAGGCCAGCGCTCGCTCCGCGCAGGAACCGCGGGGGCCCCGTGTGAGGTTCATAGGGCGCTAGGTTATTTGGGTCAATTTACAGCAGTGGATACGGAGGTGCTGTTAGATTTTAGGGGTCTTGCCAAGAGCGCACCCAGAAAAGGGGGTACCCAGGCAGTGTCCCAGCCTTTGTCAATCAGATCATCCCCATGGGCTAGAAAGACTGCTCTGGTCCTCCCACTGACCTTCCCTGGGTCGGTACAGAAGGCCCCACACTGCGGCTGCATCCTCTCTGCTCCCTCCTGGCATCAGACTCATCCCCTGTGATGACGCCCCTCCCCATAAACTCGTGAGGGCCAGGGCTGGTGCAGGGCATGATTGCATCCCTTTCACAGAGCTTTGGGGAGTAGGGCAGTGACAGGAAAGGAAAAGGTCCAGACCACAGCAGTCAGGGTCCCTGTCCCATGGTCCCCAACCACCAGCAACACCCTGGGCTCATCACTCCGCGCACTCAGCACACCTGTCCTTTTGTGCAGCCACTATGTGCCACACAAAGCAGAGCTGACCTGTCTCGGTGTCCTCGGGCCTGGCACACAGTGGGCCTGCATGGTCCAGTCTCATCCTCAATGCAGCAGGAGCTGGGGAAGGGGACATTGATAGTGAGGGTGTCTGCCGCCTGGCTTGCTCTAAGTCCAGAGTGGAGAGGGCAGGCTCCTCAGTGCTGGCCCCTGAGGTGCACAGACCTAACCCTGAAGCCTGTGGGCTTGGGCAGACCTTGTAGTGCTAGCCACCTGTACTGCGGGGGCTGGGAGACCACAGCAACAGTGGTTAGGATGGGGTGGGTGCAACGTTTGGAAGCATGTGAGTTTCCAGGGCACAGAGCCTGTTGGGACCCCATGTGGATTCCCCCGTCCCCCCTCCTCCTCCCCCCTCCACCTCTCCCCTCCTCCCCTTCCTTCTTTCCTCCTCCCCATCCTTCTCTTCCTCCTCCCCCTCCTTTTCTCCTTCTCCTCATTTCATCCTCCTCCCCTCCCCCTCCTTTTTCCTCCTCCTTCTCCCCTTCCTCCTCCTCTGTTCCTCCTTTCCTCCTTCTCCTTCTCCTCTCTTCCTCTTCCCCCTCCTTCTTTCCTCCTCCCCATCCTTCTCTTCCTCCTCCTCCCCCTCCCTCTCCTTTTTCCTCCTTCTCCTCTCCCTCCTCCTCCCCCTCCTCCTTTCCTCCTCCTCCTTTCCTCCTTCCTCTCCTCCTATAATCCCCCTCCTCTTTTCCTCCTCCTCCTCCTCCTTCCCTCATCCCACTCCTCCTTTCTTCTCCCTTCTCTTTTCCTCCTCCCCCTCCTTTCCTCCCCCTCCTCCTTTCCTCTTCCCCTTTCTTCTTTCCTCTTCCCCTTTCTTCTTTCTTCCCCCTCCTCCTTTTCTCCTCCTCCTCCTATCATCCCCCTCCTCCTGTCTTCCCCCTCCTTCTTTCCTCCTCCTCCCCTTCCTTTTTTCCTCTTCCTCCCCCTCCTCCTGTCCTCCCCCTCCTCCAGTCATCCTTTCCCCCCTCCTTCTCCAGGAAGCCCTCTGTATCTCTGCAGTCAGA
Source organism: Lasiurus cinereus (assembly GCA_011751065.1). Taxonomy (NCBI): domain Eukaryota; kingdom Metazoa; phylum Chordata; class Mammalia; order Chiroptera; family Vespertilionidae; genus Lasiurus; species Lasiurus cinereus. The sequence goes on along the minus strand of JAAGEH010000092.1, from coordinate 725,069 downwards.
AAGTAGTCACCCCCCAATCTGGTGAGGGTCCCCTTGATGCCATTTGCTCTGTCTTCCTCTGTTACTACATGAGAACTGGGTTTCAGGAATTGGTAGAGAAGTCACAAATACTTGGTGTAACTCTCAGCCATGCATGTGACTTTGGGCCTCTGTTTCCCCAGCTATAAACCCCAAGGCCTGACTGCCCATCTCTGAGTTTCTCTGAGTAAGGCAAGAGCCACCTTGGAAGTTCTCAAGATTCTAAATAGGACAGGTTTACTGAAACCCAGAGTGTCTCCAATTCCCACCAGGAGTTCTTAGCCCCTAGGGGTGTGGTAATCCATGTGACTGAGAGAACTCTAGAACATGGGAGGGGGGATCTCTTATTGTTCCCTGCAGGCAGACAGATCCCATCGGTCCACATGGCCCTGTAAAGGATGAAGCCCAACCCAGCAGGCTCCTCCCCAGAAGCCTGCAGAGCTGCAGGCCAGAGGGAGAAGAGCTGCCCTGTCTGCCAGGCCTCGGGAGGGGTCTCGGGCCTGGGGTCCGAGTCAGGGCCTGGCCTGGGGTCTGGTACAGTTCCAGAGCCTGGACCTGGGCCTGGTGCTGTGTCCAGACCTATTCCAGGGTCTGGTGCTGCTTCAGGGCCTGGGCCAGGACCTGGTGCTGCTCCAGGACCTGGTGCTGCTCCGGGACCTGGTGCCGCTTCGAGGCCTGATGCTGCTCTGAGACCTGGTGCTACTTCGGGACTTGGACCAGGACCTGGTGCTGCTCCGGGACCTGGTGCTGCTCTAGGACCTGGTGCTGCTTCAGGATCTGGTGCTGCTTTGGGACTTGGACCAGGACCTGGTGCTCCTTCAGGACCTGGTGCTGCTTTGGGACTTGGACCAGTACCTGGTGCTGCTTCGGGGCCTGGTGCTGCTCCGGGACTTGGTGCCGCTTCGAGGCCTGATGCTGCTCTGAGACCTGGTGCTACTTCGGGACCTGGACCGGGACCTGGTGCTGCTTCGGGACCTGGTGCTGCTCCGGGACCTGGGCCGGGTCCTGGTGCTGCTTCAGGTCTGGAGCCTGGGCCAGGAGCCGAGTCAGTATCTTGGCCAGTGGTAGTGCCTGGGCTCCGATGTGAGTCTGGGACTGATCCCAAACCCAGTGAGCCCACGACAGCCCTGTCACCAGCATTGCAGCAGAAGACTCAGTCCACAGCTGTGCAGGGCACGAGACAGAAGGTTCTGGTGACTGGAGGAGGAGGCTACCTGGGTTTCAGCCTAGGTTCCAGCCTGGCCAAGAGTGGCACTTCTGTCATCCTGCTTGACCTCCGCAGACCCCAGTGGGAGCTGCCCCCGGGGACTGAGTTCATCCAGGTGCAGTTATGCCGGCCCCCCGCCCCCCCCCCCAGTCCAGGCTGGGCATGGAGGTCTGGAGATAATATCTGAGGCAAAATCAGTAGCATGAGGATGAAGAGTCCAGGTTGTTTAAGCTCCAACTCTACCCTGGGGCTTCCCAGCTGGACAGCCATGGCCATAAAGCTCTGCATCTCTCAGCCTCATATCCTCATCCATAGGAAGGGCCCTACAGCATCTGCTCCTATGGGTGGGGGTGGGGTGGGGAGAGGAGCCTTGGAGAAGCAGTGCCTGAACACAGCTGCCGTGACAGCCAATGAGGGGGTTGATCCTGGTGACAACCTCCTGTGGAGTCATGTAAATCCTGCCCACAGCCCTCGGGCCCCACAGGGTGGGGCCAGCTCTGGGACCTGGCAAGGTGCACAGCTGGTATCTCTGCCTTGACTCAAACCTCCCGCCCCACTTCTTCCTTCTGTTTCAGGCTGACGTCCGAGATGAGGAAGCCCTGCTCCATGCCTTTGAAGGAGTGAACTGTGTCTTCCACGTGGCCTCCCACGGCATGTCTGGCGCTGAGAAGGTGAGCCCCATACTTGGGGTACCTGGAATAACACAGAGCTCTGCCTCCCCCGCCCCTTAGCTGTGTGCTCATTAGTGCACTTCGCCTGCACCGGGAAGGGCTGGGCTTCCCCCAGCTGGCACCTTCCATCCCTGGGACTGAATGCCAGTTCTGCCATGTGACATGGGCAGGTTACACACCCTCCCCGAGCCCCCCTTTCTTCACCTGAGAAGTGATGACATTGCCAGTACTTACGCCAGCAGCATCTCTCAGCACATCCCCACAGTCTGGGACTTGGATATGGTACTTATTTGCAACACTGTTTGATAGCACAACCTAAATGCTCATCGGTGGGAGACTGTTTATAAAAAAAGTGTGATGTATTCACACAATGCAGTTCAGGAGAACTAGGTAACTCAAAATGTGTTGATACTGAAAATTTCCCAAGGTGCAGAAATAGTGCTTGATATCCTCCTGTTCGTTTAAAAAAAAAAAAAAAAAGCTCTGGTCCATATTTGTGTATTTATTTATTTTTAAATATATTTTTATTGATTTCAGAGAGGAAGGGAGAGGGAGAGAGAGAAAAACATCAATGATGAGAGAGGATAATTGATCGGCTGCCTCCTGCACACCCTGTACTAGAGCTTGAGCCCGCAACCCAGGCATGTACTCTTGACTACAATCAAACCCAGGACCCTTCAAGTCCACAGGCCGACATCCTTTCCACTGAGCCAAACTGGCTAGGGTTTGGGTCAATATTTATATACTCACACATCTGTATGTGCCAATATTAATAAGCATAGATTATTTCTAAAAATACATGAGACTGAGGACGGTGGTTGCCTCTGGAAGGTGGAGGAGGAAGGAAGATGGAATCAGGACTGACAGAGAAGTTCCTTTCCCTTTACCGCAAACCCTCCATTGTTTGCATGGTTATAAACTTGTGATTGAATTACCCGGTAAACAAAGACAGCTGCAGCCAGAAAAAGTGTCTGTCGGTCATTTGGTGCAAGCCACCTCCTTGCGTGACTTCAGGGATGAAGTGACATGCAAGGCTTCTTAGGCCCTGGCTCCTGGCAGGTTTCACTGCAGACCAGCTCCTTCTAGGCGTCACCCTGAGCCCCTCACCAGGGCAGGGGCAGAGTCACTGTTGGTCAGACAGAGAAGAAAAGAGACTTCCAGAGCGAAGAAACAATCCAACTCGCTTTGTGTCCCCCTTCAGAGTCAAGCACAGTACCAATCCCCCCTAGGACAAGCACGCACAGGGGTCTGCCCACACTTTACAGATGAGGGCGCTGAGGGCCAGACCAGAGACAGAGCCTCCCAATCAGGGAGATGGTGGCCAAGCTGGGCCCTGGAGCTCGCTCTGCCCTGTGCCTCGGGAGCCCTGCCTCTGAGCTGGAGTCCTGCAGTCCCCACCTTCACAGGCTCAGCCACAAGGCAGAGGCAAGTCCCCAACTTGCCCACCTCATTTTGTCTTTTAGCTTCAGAAAGAGCAGATTGAGTCTATAAATGTCGGTGGCACCAAACTGGTGATCGATGGTAGGCGTTCAGAGTCTTATGGCCTGTGTGTGTTTCCACCTTCTCTCCCCTCCTGCCACAGGCCCGGCTCTGGGAGGCGGGGAAGGGAACAGAGCTGGGCCCTCCTCCCTCCTTCGCCCACCCAGTAGAGGGCCTGTGGCACACATCCTGTTTGTGCAGTTGACCTGCCCAAGCCCCTGCACGGATGGACAGCATGTCCAGGGACCTGGGAGGGTAAGGGGTCGAGAGTGAGAAAAGTCACGGAGGAACCAAAATAGGAGACCCCCTCGGGGCTCTGGGCACGTCCTGCACCTCGCTTCTCTCTCTGGCTCTAGAGTGTGTTCTTTCTGTGCCCCATTGAGTGAGACTTCCTTCTGGCCTGTCCTTGGCAAGGTAACTAGGAGCCATAGCACACAGGAACGAAGGGATGAGCTGTCCTGGCATCCAGGGGCCACAGAGCAGGGACTAGACCCACATCCCAAGCAAGGGAAAAAGTGTGTGTGTGTGTGTGTGTGTGTGTGTGTGTGTGTGTGTGACTTTGTGCACCTGTCGCATAGTTTGTGTCCGCCGGCGAGTTCCAAGGCTCGTCTACACCAGCACCGTCAATGTGGCTTTCGGCGGGAAGGCCATCGAGCAGGGCGATGAGGACTCTGTGCCCTACTTCCCGCTGGAGAAGGTATCTGGCTTCCGGAGAGGGGCAGGCCCACGGGCCTGGGACCCACAGCCCACAGGAAAGGGAAGGGTGCAGCCAGAGCCACTCCCCAATTCAGGGCGAGTCCCAGAAGAAGGGGTCCCCAACACTCTCCTGAAGAGTGGACAAGCCCTCTTCTACCTGAGGTGGTCATGCCGACGGGAACTTTGAAATCAGACAGACCTGGCCTTGAGTCAGCCAGCCACTGTCCACCTGCCTGACCTTGATCCAGGCACTTTATTCTGAGCCTCTCTCTTCTTGCGGGCCCGCCGCACCCTGTGAGGCTGTGGAGAGCAGACAGTGAGGTGCTGCGCCAGCCCCCCCCCCCACCTCCACAGGGCTCCCTGTGGGAACACATGGGACATGTCCCGCCTCCGTGTCCCGGGGCAGCTCGCACTGCAGGAACCACCCTGCGTCCAGGAGCCCTGAGCTGTGAGATTGCCCTGAAGTTGGCTCCTCTTCCCTGAACTGCCCCCATGGCTTCCACCCAGAGGGGGAAGTGTGGTGGGTGGCTCAGGGCTTGGCCATTTCCCATGAAGAATCCCCAGAATCCAGCCCTGGAGGGGTCTGAAGTGCAGGTGCAGCCCCAGGCGTGCTGTTCGGGCCGGGCCGGCGGCTCAGTGAGCAGCACCCTCGGCGGCTCTGTTCTCTCTGTCCTCTGGCAGCACATGGACCACTACTCCAGAACCAAAGCCATTGCCGACCAGTTGATCCTCACGGCCAACGGAACGCCTCTCCCAGGTAAGAACTGTGGCCCTGCTCACAGTAAATATGTGGCCCCAAGCTGCTTTGCCCAAAACGTGTGTGTGGTCCTAGCATTCAGCTGATGTGCTTCTGAGGCCCCCTTCCTTTGAAAGGACACTTCCCCAGGGTCTTGGTCATTCGTCATTCAACACAGCTGAGCACCTGCTGTGTCCTACCCCCACCAGGGAGATCGCCCAGTCCTGTCCTCACACTGCTCATGGCCGGGGGGAGGGGGAGGGGGAGACCAGTGGGAGTGGGTTCTGTTGAAGGACCTGCGTTGGAGGAAAGAGCTCCCGTTACGGGGATGCAGTGGGTGTGGCACGTGGAAGGGCCACGCGAGTGACTGAGATTGCTCCGGGGAGCTGCTCCTGCGTGCAGCAGCGCCTTTGCAGGCTGCAGGGGAGGAACAGACGCAGGCAGGGGGCAGTGCGAGTGGTGGCCACATGGCTGCCAAGTTTCATCAGACTGACCGAGCTCAGAGCCCAGCTCCACCACCGTTAGCCATGTGACTTCAGCAATGCACTCCCCGCTCTGTGCCAGTGTCCTCACCTATAAGGAATGTGGATGACAGCGGAGTCTACTTCAAAGAGCTTGTCTGAGGGTAAATAATGATGGGTCCTATTAACGAGTAGAATATGGACAGTCTGTGTGTAGGGAGTGCTTACCGCATGCCAAACCCTATTTTACATGCCAGTTTCATAGGCAGAACTTTTCATAACTTTCACAGCATCCATGAGGTAAGACCCTGACATCGCTCTTGCTTTCCAAACTCAGGAACCAAGTTGATTTATATAAATTCCTTACTATCCAAATTATCACTGTTTGCTTTCCAAAATTCAGAAACTTAAAACATATCAGAAAGCTCAGTTACCATCCAGCCAGCATGGCTCAGTGGTTGACATCAACCTATGAACCAGGAAGTCACAGTTTGAATTCTGGTCAGGGCACATGCCTGGGTTGAAGACTCGGTCCCCGATGTGGAGCGTGCAGGAGGCAATGGATCAATGATTCTCTCATCATTGATGTTGCTGTCTCTCTCTCCCTCTCCCCTCCTCTCTCAAATCAATAAAGATATCTTTAAAAAAGAAAGGAAGGAAGGAAGGAAGGAAGGAAGGAAGGAAGGAAGGAAGGAAGGAAG
>JAAGEH010000092.1:552605-719090 GCA_011751065.1 Lasiurus cinereus | reverse complement strand
AAGGAAGGAAGGAAGGAAGGAAGGAAGGAAGGAAGGAAGGAAGGAAGAGAAAGAAAGAAAGAAAAAAGAAAGAAAGCTCTGTTACTCTCACTACCTAAACTCAGGGACCAATTGGATTTGGAAAGCAAGGAGCTTGCAGTTACAAACCCTGATATTTGGAGGGATGGAAACTGAGGCTGAGAGGTCAACTGACTTAACTCAAGGTCACACTGTCTTAGGTGGCAGATGTGGGATTGGAAGCCTCCCTCTGCTTCGGGGGTCTAACACCAGAGTTTGGGGCCTCACCAGCCTTCTGCACTGTAGCCACAGCTGAGCAGGTCTCTGAGGATGAGCTCTTTTCCCTAAATCCTCCCACAGCCCCGGCCAGATGCTTAGTCATCCTTAAGTGTGGGTTTGATTTCTGGTCAAAGCACATAACTAGATTGTGGGTTTGATCCTGTCAGGGGGCATATGGGAGGCAGCTGATGGATGTTTCTCTCTCCCTCTCTCTCTCCCGCCCTTCCTCTCTCTCTAAAATATAAAAATAATCAACATATCCTCAGGTGAGGATTAAAAAAAAATTAAAATCCTCCCTACTCCATCACCCATGGGCCTATCAGGAACTTCCAGCTGTGTTTTCCCAGAGGTTTCGACCCTGTACAGTTGAATTCTCTTCTCTACCTCCCCACCACTTCATGTACCCCCGCGCCCCCCCCCCCCACACACACACACACAGGACCAGCAGCCTAGAAGCCAGATACCTAATCCTTGGGGCAGAATTATTTATATAAGCATCCCCAACTTTCCATGGTCAAGAGAGTCATGGATACCTTGGGCCCAGGTGTCTATGATGTGGCTGCCCAGTGCCCTGCTGGCCAGTGTCACTGCAACCTGACCCTCCCCCTCTGTGCCCAGGTGACGCACAGTTTAAAATTAGCTACAAGCTGTTACAGAAAAGCTCACCTGACACCTGCTTCCAGAGTCCAGCCACCACCACCCTGGGTGGTTTCTAGCCTTTACTGCCTAGGCTGGTCCCTCTAGCCTGGCATGGAGGGCCCTGTTCCTGAGCAGAGTCCTGAGGTGTGCAGAGTCCGGCTCAGTGTGATCGTGGCTGTGTTCACTGCCTCTCGGTACATTAGTGTCCTAGGCCCACCAGGACAAATTGCCACACACTTGGTGGCTTACAACACTGAAATGCCTGCTCTCACCGTTCCTCGGGAGGCAGCTGGGCCTCACTCCCTCCGAAGGCTCCAGGAGGGTCCTTCCTTGTCCCTCCTGTTCACTCCTGGGTGTGTGGGTGCATCATGCCAGTCTCTGCTCTGTTTTCACATGGCCTCTTCCCCACCTGTCTCTCCTGAATCTCTTATAAGGACACTTGACATTGGGTTTAAGGCTCACCCCGATGATCCAGGATGACTTCGTTTTGAGGTCCTTGATTACATGTGCGAAGACCCTTCATCCAAATAAGGCATATCCACAGATTCTAGGATGTGCACATATATTTTCAGAGCTACCACCCAATCCACTACCCTGGACCTCATTGTCAAGTGAGGGTGTTGATCTGGGAAGCAGTCAAGGTGTTTGGCTGTGACCTGCAGAAACTGGTCCTGGCTAATTGATGGGATAAAGAGGACTTACACCGGGATATTGTGGGACAGAAATTTCTAGGAAAATGGCCCCAGGGCTTAGACAGGACAGGGTTGGGCAGCCCTGAGGGCCTGAGGGGCAGGAGCTGATGATCAGTCTCCTGGATAAACCTACTCCTCGGAGTCACTTTCTTGAGTGAGCACATGTCATTGGCCCAGGTTAGGCCCCACGGCTGCCACCTCAGGAGCCAGAGGCACATCTAGATGAACAGTCCTTCTAGACCTCACACGGGGAGAGAAGGTTCGCCAAGGAAGCTCAGTAAGCTTTGGTCCCAGAAGCTGGTCTACACTGGGCTTTCCAACCTGGGGGTGCAGCCGCATGGGGTTCCCCAAGTAGAACATCGTCCAGGAGGCACCATCTCAGTTAAGAAGTTGAGGTTGAGCGTCAAATAATTTACAAAGAAGTAATTTTAAAAAATTTAAATTTAAAACACAAATGGAGTGTGAGAATAAATTGAAAATTTTGTGGGCTTTCGTAAAATGTGAAAGAATATATTTATGGCAACCTTTCAGGCTACACCCCAAAGGAGACACATCCACCACCCCACAATTGGGGGCCCTGGTAGAGAATTTGGGGAGCCCTGGACCAAGCTCTGTCTTGGACCGGAGGCCCTGTGGTACAGAGCAGGGAGAGTTAGGGGGCAGGCTTATGTGCTGACGGCGCTGGTCTTGTCCTTCCTTCATTGCTGGTCTAGAAAGCATATCTTCTACCACCACCTACAAAGCACCTGGTTTCCAGATGAGGAAACGGAGGCTGACAAGGCTGGAAGACAGGGTCTGCTTGTTATTGCTGTGTCACTGAGAGGCAGAGGGTTAGTGGAGAGAGCTGGGCCGTGGCTCTCCATCTCAACTCCATGAAGCCGAGTTGTGTCCTTAGGCAAATCACAGCCCTGTCTGAATCTGGGCTGGCAGGCTGCCTTGAGGGAGAAAGACTGCAGTTTACCAGCATGCCAGGCACACAGCAGGGCCTCCCCAAGAGCCACCAGGGTCCTTATCTAACTGAGGATCAGAAAGAGGAAAGAACTGCAGCTGCTGGATGAGGGGTGCGGGGTAGTGTGCATCTGTAAATGAGCACAGAAGGGAGTCAGAGGAATCATCCTGTCAAGGGCAGTGCTCACACCTGCATCCAGGTCTCAACTGTTACTGGCCTGTGAGCATCCTGAGGGCGGGAACCATTCTTGATCATCTGTAGGTTCTCCACAGCATCCAACCCAAGGCCCAGTGCAGGAGGCAGGGGGCAGGGAAAAAGCAGAAAACCTCTGAATGGTGTTTGTTGAATGACTAACTGATTATCTGAGAGAATACTAACTGAATGAGGAAACCCCAAGGACCTGTTTTCCCTGCTAACCTGTCCAAGTAAGGACCAGGTGATGTGGGCAGACATCTGTCCCTCTTTCTCTGGCCTGCCTCTCCTCTGACTGCCCTCGCCTGCATCCTAGGAGGAGGCACTCTACGGACCTGCGTACTCCGGCCCCCAGGGATCTATGGCCCCGAAGAGCAGAGGCACCTGCCCCGTGTGGCGGTATGTCGTTCCTACCTTGGGTCTGAGGCACAAGAGGAACATGGATCAAGTTCTCATGCATGGGGGTCCTCCCAGCCCACAGTCCCTGCAGCAGGCTTGGGGCAGTGTTCCTGGTATGGGGCCCTCGGCTCTAGGAGGTGCCCAGGCCCCCTCAGGCCCACCAGGCACAGTTCTCAGTGTATGCCAGCCAGGTCTAGGCATGGGTGGGCAGACACGGAGCTGTGCTCCAAAGAGGCAGAGGAGCCTGTTGTCACCACTCACACCTGGGCTCCATGGAGCCAGATGGCTCACCTCATGCACCGGCACCAGAGTCTTTATGCAAAAAAACCTCCTCTCCAGAGAAAACTGTAAAGGGGGCTTTGGTAGGCCCTGTCCTCAGATTTCTCAAAACCTGGGCAGGAGCATATGCAGGTCACAGACTCAGCGTGGTGAGGGCTTTATGGAGGGAAGAAGAACAAGAACAAGAAGATGAGTGCTTGGCAGAGAGGAAAGTCCAGGAGGACTTCCTAGAGGAAGTGATACCCAAGCTGTTTGGAAGGAAAGAAGGAACTATCCAAGAAAAAGGGGTGGTAGAGAGAAGGTTGTCCAAACAGAGGTGGCAGCGTGGGCACAGGCCTGGACATGAGAAAGATAGGTGTTCTAGGCTTGAGGACAGACCAGTGAACAAAGAAGACAACTCCTGCCCTTGTGGGCTTACGTTCTCATACAGGGAGGCGGATGATAAACATGATAAATGGCCAGGTATTGTGCAGAAACAGAAAAGGTGTTAAAGGCTGAAGGAACTAGGAGGGCTGGCAGTCGGGAGCGTCATGGAGCCAGGGACATCTGAGCATCAGTTTAAGGGGGTAGGAGAGTGCATCGCACATTGATCTGGAGGAAGAGCCCTCCAAACAGAGGGAGCAGCAAGTATGAGCCCTGAGGTGGGACCTGCCAGCATGTTCCAGGGAGGAGGCCGGGGCCTGGAGATGGGCAGGCCAAGGGCTGTCTTCACGGAGAAGCTGGAGCCAGATCAGAAGGGCCGTTGTCAGGCCTGAGGCTTTCAACCTGTAAGATAGGCACCCAGGATGTTCTGAGCAGGGAGTCACATCCTCTACCTGGAGTGTGAAAGGCTCCCCTGGTCCGTGGGAAATGTAGGAGGGGGCCCTGAGTGGGCTACTTCAGGATCCAGGTGTGAGATGAGGGCAGGCAGGGCGGTGGAAAGCGGTGGATTCTGGACGGATTCTAACAGTGTAGGCCACTGGACTTGCAGGCAAGCTGGATGTGGGATATGAGAGGAAGGAGAGCAAGGCCCCCCTCCCTTCCAGCAGGGCTGAGAGAGAGCAAAGACTGGGCATCAGTTCCAAGAGGACGAGTTCGCTGGGACTATTGGTGGAACCTGGGGTTGGGCAGAGATGCCACCTGGAGCTAGGAATGTGGGCCCATCAGCACAGAGATGAAAGGTATGGGCCATCGTCCCTCTCCTCCACCCCCAGAGCCACATCAAGAAGAGGCTGTTCATGTTCCGCTTTGGGGACCGCAGGACAAGGATGAACTGGGTCCACGTGTGCAATCTGGTGCAGGCGCACATGCTGGCGGCCGAGGCCCTCACCGCGGCCAAGGGCTACGTGGCCGTGAGTCCCCTGTGAAGCTCCCACCTCCCCGCGGCTGCATCCAGTCCCCACCCCTAGGGGATTGATTCCTGGCTCACATACAACATTTCTCCCCAATCCAAGAGAGCTGTGGGTGAGCACTGTCAGCCCTGAGAAGCTGGGCGGGCCCATAGGGGACTTCACAGGGCAGAATTAGCTCCTAGCAGCGACCTTGTGAGGTGACTGGTGCCGATGCAGAATGGTCACCAAATGCTAGGCATGTGACATACACTTTTCATCTTTATAGCAGAGCTCCTATTCCCACCCTTCCATTTCTCAGGTGAAGAAACTGAGGAAAAACAAAGAAATTGAGATTGAGTGATCCATTGGGTCACATAGCTGGTCAGTCCTGAACTGAAAGGGAATTGCCTAGGTCTGGGCCCAGGGTGGCTGCCGGGAGCCGTCTGAAGGTGGAGTCAGGTAGACAGGTGCCTGACTGGCCCTTCTCTGGTATCCCTGGCAGAGTGGGCAGGCCTACTACATCAATGACGGGGAGAGCGTCAACCTCTTCGAGTGGATGGCTCCGCTGGTAGGTTCCCAGATGCCCACCCCCACCTCTGCTCACCTTGCCATCCTTCCCTACTTCTAAAACATCAGATTTCATTTTCAAAACCAGTTCTGGAAACAGTGTCCATTGGGTCACACTGGCACTGCTGGAGTTGGGTTGTAGCTGTCCTTTTGGGGGGCCTCCAGTTGGCCATAGTCCCTCCCAGTCTGCTGCTTCTTCTACACTCCTCCACACAAGTGACATCTGGGTGTCACCCCCCTACCCCCCAGTGCAATAGCTACTTTAGAAAAATCAGATTCTGCGCAAGTGCCTTTGGGTGTAGGCAGATGCACATAAAAACGATGATGTGAATGATCCTAAGTGAACCTCTGCCTGGGCATTCAATCCCTACTTGAGTTTTCCAGGTCAAGGTGTGGATTCCATTTAGAGATGCAAGGCTTGGGGCTGACGGTAGGGCAGGCGGGCCAGGGGCTAGGGGCCAGGAGGGACCGCTGTTGGCCGCAGGGTGAAGGAAACGTGTGGCTGTTCCACACAAGCCCTGGAGGATTTTCACCTCAAGCCATGTTTCCTTGCAGTTTGAGAAGCTGGGGTACAGCCAGCCCTGGATCCAGGTACCTACTTCCTGCGTTTACCTGACAGGTAAGCCAAAAAATGTGTGTATTAGAAGCCCTCCATGTCCTGGGTGGACATGCATTCCCAGGGCCAGGTGGAGGCAAGGGAGTCACCGAGGGCACAGAATTTAAGGTGACCCTCACTCAGGGCTGGTCCTCCAAGCCTTTTTAGCACTGGCCCGGCCCCACACCCTCCCCTCATCCTTGTCCTGCCATGTTTAAACCTTGTGCCACTTGCAAGGTGGGTAGCATGGGGCCCATTGTAGAGGTGAGGCAACAGAGGCTCTGATAGGTTAGTGACCTGCCCACGGTGCCACAGTGAGAAGAGGGCATTGACACCTGGGCCTGCGCTGGAAGGCATTGCATTCAAGGGAAGAGGGGCCCTGGTTCTCCAGCCCCTAAGGTCATCCTGAGTCAGGGTGCTTTGGAACCTGTGAGGTTCCACTTTGACCCTAGACTCTCCTCCTCACCCTGAAGGCCAGTCTCTCTCTACTCACATCCCAGCACCTGCCTACCGGCTGCCTCCAGCACATGCAGAGCAGGTGTTAGGCATGCAGTGTTCAGCCCCGGGGACAGGATCCCCCATCACAGAGAGCTGTGCTCCAGGGAACCTCCACAGGACTTGTATTTTAAACGTGCTGGGGTGCTGCCTTTTTAAAAAATGTATTTTTTTATTATTATTGATTTCAGAGAGGAAAGGAGAGGGAGAGAGAGATAGAAATATCAACGATGAGAGAGAACCATTGACTGGCTTCCTTCTACACGCCCCACACTGGGGATTGAGCCTGGGATGCTTGCCTTTTAAACAAGAGTTTGTACAATATTGTCCACTAGGGCACACGGGCAGGACGGCTACTCAAGTATGCATTGCATGGTGATTGACACTCCTTGGCCCCAGCGGAGAAAAGATTAGGGTTCCGGCAGCTTTACAGGGCTATGGGGGAGCTAAGTGTAACCTAAAGTTCTTATCCCTGGCTACACATTGGAGTTCACTGGGAGCATTTAAAATATAAAAATGCCTCAGCCACACCCAGAACATCAGCATCAGTGGGAACACAGGGGCAGAGAAGCATTAGCTTTTTTTGAAGTGGTCCAGAGTGCAACCCAGGAAGAACCACTACTACCCCAGCTTCTTCCTCTCCTACTCAAGAGAGCATCCTATATAATAAAAGCCTAATATGCAAATTGTTTCCTCAACCAGCAGTTTGACTGGGGTTAGGGCCAGCCAGCTGCATGAAGGGAGGCCCCAGCTGGCAGTTGGCAGCCTCTAGGGACTCCACCCGTGCACAAATTTCATGCACTGGGTCTCTAATATTGGAATAGAAGTGATGAGGCAGACATTAGTAGGAGGTAACTTAGAATCTGCTCAGTCCGTCCTTAAAATGTGATAACAACTTAATTGTGACATTTCTCAGCCAAACAAGACACCCCAGCGTGTGCTGTGAACTACTAATTTAAAGGAATCCACAGACAGAACATTTTTACAAAGTGAAGACTCCCCCTAGAAAAGCAAATAACTGATATGTCCCCAAGAGCCCCTGGAGCTAGCATAGAGCTAGGCATCCTGGGCAGTGGCCTCTCTCCCCACACAGCTGCAGTGATGGAGTACCTACACCTGGCCCTGAGGCCCATCTGCAGCATCCCGCCGCTGCTCACCCGGAGTGAGGTAAGTGGGCTGCTGCTGGGGGAGCCCCTCTGCCCCGGTGCACCCTCCCTTGCCTTCCTGTCCTTTTTCCACACCCACTGCCACTACCTCTCACCCCCTTGGCACCGTAACTGGAAGCCTGTCTGAGGTCTCAGAACCTCCTGTGTGGGCCCAAATCTAGGGCTAGGTCCTTCATAATCATCTGACCTCTGGGTTTTGCTTAGGCTAATGGTCGGCAAACCATGGCTCACAAGCCACATGTAGCTCTTTGGCCACTTGAGTGTGGCTCTTCCACAAAATACCATGTGCGAGCACACACATACAATGTGATTGAAAGTTCATGGCCCATGCGCAGAAGTCGGTTTTCGCTCTCTCAAAAGAAATTTCAATCGTTGTACTGTTGATATTTGGCTCTGTTGACTACTGAGTTTGCTGACCACCGGCTTAGGCTATGTGTACTCTCTTGATCTGAAAGGTGACAGCTCCAAGCTCATCCCTCATTATTGTTATCTTATCCAGTTTATCCTCCTAGCCAAACTGGAGGCTCCAAAAACAGGTTCCATGACATTTACTGTTTATTGTTATTTATTTCTAATATATTTTTATCGATTTCAGAGAGGGAGAGAGAGAAACATCAGTGATGAGAGAGAATCATCAATCACTTGCCTCCTGCACGCCTCACCCTGTGGATCAAGTCCACAACCTGGGCATGTGCCATGACCAGGAATCAAACTGTGACCTCCTGGTTCATAGGTTGACGATCAACCACTGAGCCACGCTAGCTGGGCATGACATTTACTCTTTAGAATCCCACCACTCCCCACCAACTCTGCCAACTCGAAACACATTCATGCACAGAGCCTTTAGCTCTAGGTTCACTGACAGTGCTTACTGAATAATAAGTATATACTAAGTACCTACTCTGTAAAGAATATTGCTTTCGAATAATGATATTTCTATTTGTATATCCAGTTTAAAAGTTTTCTTGCAGAAAACTTTATGGGTGTTTGGTGTTATTTGCAAAATCCTTCCAGTCTGCTCTCACATTTGATTTTCTCTGATAGCCTGAAAGGCATTGCACTCAGGCATTCCTGGTAAGTTAGGAAGGGCAAAAGAATTATGATTGTGATCTCATTTTCTGGTGAGAAACAGGACTAGAAAAATTAGTGATTTGTCCAAGGTCACACCATTCTGGAATTGGCTTGACACCCAAGCTTCGTGCTCTCTACCTTGGCAATGGAGGCTGGACCACAGAAATAGGCAATTCCCTACTGCTTCTCCTTTGAACCATCTAAACTGGCAAGGGAATGAGAATGACAACAGTGGCCATCTTGTGAGTGATATGTAAGGCTGTTTTCTGTGTCTCTAATCATCACTTCTACTCTGAGGTCTACAATATATTATCATCTCCACTCACAGGGAAGGGAATGAGGCGCAGGGTTGAAATAGCCTGCCTGTGACTCATTTCAGTAGCGGAGCTGAAATCTGAACTGCAACCAGAACTAATGATTTTAAACTTAACTCCTAGCTTGTGAAGTGAGGCAGGAATCACATCAATGAAAAATCGCTGCCAAGATACTGCTGAGTTGTGACAGGGCAGAGACCTGGCTCCTCTCCTGCTCCTTGACTTGTGGGCAGATCTGGGGCAAAGGGACCCTACTTCCTGGGGAACGTGGCTCTGGCGCCCTCTGCCGCCCAGTCTATGCACACAACCAGCCCTCTAGTTTGAATTTGTTTGCGTCATTGAACTTGTACTTGGTGCAGGCCCTGTGCTGAGCAATGGAGGCAAGACATGGTCCTAACCCCAAGGAGCCCACAGTGCAAAAGGGAGGAGAGCCCTGGAACCAGGCAACTCAACACTGTGAATAAAGACCACGAGGCATAGCTGGGAAGAGCGCAGCATACACAGAAGGGGCACCGAAGCCAGTTCTAAGGAAGAGAGGGAGGACATGAGCCTAAGCCTCAGCTCTGAGGGCAGTCTTCCAGACCCTGCTGATCGAGTTCACAGCGGCTGCCCCGCCCCAGAGCCCTGAGCTTCCTAGCCTAGGCCAAAGGGTCAGAGCTGATTTCTCGCCCTGTCTTCTCCCCCAGCATCTAAGACCCGGGGCTTGACGCAGAGGCTGTTTCAGTTACTGGGAGAATCAGCAGTTCGTGGGCCCTTCCCAGTGGGTCCACATGGGTGGGTATCTCCCAAGTCGCAGGAGAAGGATTCTGGCTCGCCGTGTGACCCTGGACAAGCCATTATTCTCTCTCTTCAATATTCAAATATGTTCAGAGGAGATGGGGAGAGTACTACAGAACCACCTAAGAAGATCAAATGAGACTGAGCCCAGGTCGAGTACAGAGAGTGAGTCCTGGAACTGGTAGCTGCATTATCGCCCTTGAAGCCTATGGGCTCCAGGCCATCCGGCCGCAGCGCAAGCAGCTCGACGCAGCGCACACTCGCCTGTGCGTAACGGAGTTCCTCGGGGCGGCTCCGGGACTCAGTGAGGGCTGAGACCTGGTCTGGAGCGGAAGCCGAGGAGCCAAATGTCAAGGGCCTTTGGCTCCAGCACCTAGCGAGGCGGGCAGAGGCGTGCTTGGGGCGGGGGGTGGGGGGCTCAGTACTAGGAGGGGAGATGCAGAAAAGGCACTTTCAGGCGGCGGCTCGAAGAAGATGGAAATGGGGGACGCAGGTTCTCCCTGAGGAGGGCTGCGCAGGAGCCAGGCCAGTACTCGGGCCCTTTTAATCGCCGCGGAGGAAGCTTCCCACCCCCCGTGCCTGCCTCTCAGCTGCCCCGCCTCTCGCCGCAGGTACACAGCGTGGCCGTGACGCACACCTTCCAGATCCGCAAGGCCCGCGCCCAGCTGGGCTACGTTCCGGACAAGTTCGACTTCGCGGACGCCGTGGAGCGATACGTGCAGTCCACGAGCCGGCGGTCCCGCGGCCGCACGGCGCGGGCGCTCCTGCGGCCGCTGCTCGGGCTGCTGCTGCTCCTGGGCCTGCTCGTCACGGCCCTGCACTTCCTCGGCCTGCCGCCGTCAGATGTCTGACCGCGGGCCCCAGGAGGTTCTAGTCCCCGCCCTGCTTCACCCTCCGGCCTCGGACCGGCCCTCTGGGTTTGGGGACGCCCTGGCCCGTTCCCGGAGCCACGGCCACGCCCCTGCCTGTCCTCAGGGTCTTGGTCCTGCTTCTTGCTCGGGCTGGCCCGGTACTGCGGAGGACCTAGCCTAGGGCCTGCTCCGCCTAACTGGGTTCCTCCCCACCCCTGTCCAGTCCGGGGTCGCCTCTGGTCTCCCTGCTTCGGTTCCTCCTTTTCCGGACGGAGGGGGCTCCGGGGTCCAGCCTTGGTGGCTCCTCCCTTTGGATCCGGCCCCTCCCCTCTCCCCTCCCGCGTGTCCTACCCCGGCCCCGCCCCTCCCAGTCGGGCCCGCCCCTGCAGCCCCGGGGCCTAGGTGGGTTCCTGGGGCCTGGCCTCCGTGGACTCTACCGGCCGGTGCAGGCTGCGGTGTGGGCAGTTTTCATCGTCCGCTGCAGCCTCGTTAGGGCCCGCACCCTCCTCGCTACCCGAGCTCCTCGGGGCTGCTCCTGAGATCCTCTGGGGGTCCTGGTTGGACCCATTCTAGAACGTTGCGTTTGATCGCTCCAACCTGGGCTCGCTCGCTCACGCAGGTCCCCTCCCTGTGTGTTGATAGCCGGGGTTGGAGGAACACCCCAGACCCACGCTTCTGCCCAACCCAACCTGGCCGTTTGGGTTTCGGTTTACGAGTCTGAGGGTGACGCAGCATAGTAAACACAGCACTAGCAGCGACATTCAAAACAAAACAGAACCTTTTTAAATAAAGGTCTGGGAAAAGTACAATATGGTTATAATAGGAAGAATTAGAACTTGGTCATATTTAGTATTGCTTCTATTTGTTAAGGAGAGGGCAGTGGTGGTCACCATAATCTTTGATATTTAAAATCACAGAAGCAGTGCCTCCTTATCCTTTGCTGGTATGGGCACCTGGAGCAGTGTGTAAATACTTCCATGAATATCACAAAATGCACATATGAAACTGGCCGATCAAACTATGGATCCTGGAAAAGATGAAAACCAGCACCAACCTATAAAAACTGTGGAGGAGGGGAGGGAAAGTGTTAATCAGAGTGAACGGGCCATCGCAAGGTGTGGGCATCCATGGTTGTATGTCCCTCTCTGCTGAACAATGAAGAAGGTTTGTGAAGCAGCTAAAAAGTGTATGCCCTTCTTTGCTAGGCTGAACTGTATGTGTGTATATAATTTTAAAAAGCTCAATAATCCTTTATGTCTGTTTAACACTTGACAGTTTAAAAGGTCTTCCATCTATGTACTTTTCTTTATTTTGCAGGGCCACCCTTACAGTAGGGTCTATTCTTCTTTCCCAGATGAGGAAACTGGGGTTGTGACTAACTTCAACGAGGGAGTGGGAATTACTGCTCTGCAGCAGGGTAATTTGGAGAAGCTGCCCCAGGCCCAAGGGCCTAAACATGATACATGGTTATTTCCGCTCATCTACACTTCAGCCATGCCAAGGCCTGGGTGGAGCTCTGGGATAAACCTCATTTTCAGTTCCAATTGGGGCTGAAAGTCCATGGGCTCCCTTCCCAGTAACATGCTTGCATCTAAACTCACCTGCTTTGACCTTCCTCTCTCCACCAGTCCTGAGAAAGCTGTGCTTCAGGTAGGGGAAAATACTTCCTGCTCATATAACCTTCTAGATCGTTTGTCTACTATTAAATATCAGCTCTTGAGGCCCACAAGCAAGGTCAGTTTCTCTGTGTGTTTTGGATTTCTTTGAATCACCTTTCCCTGATGGAAGGTCTAACCTAGTCAGGGAGCAACATTGGGTCACTCTGCCAAGAAAGCTTCCTTCCTGTCAAGCGTCTTTTCCCCAGAGGGACGGAGGTGAAACCTACTCAACAAACAGTTCCCAAGATCATTTTATTTTAATATGTTTTTATTGACTTCAGAGAGGAAGAGAGAGAGAGAAACATCAACCATGAGAGAGAATCATTGATTGGCTGCCTCCTACACGCCCCCCACTGGAGATCAAGCCCACAACCCGGTCATGTGCCCTTGACTGGAATCGAACCCGGGACCCTTCAATCCACAGGCCCACGCTCTATCCACTGAGCCAAACCAGCCAGGGCCCCATGAGCATTTTATTTTTATTTTTTAATTAAATCTTTATTATTCAGATTATTACATTTGTTTCTCTTTTTTCCCCTCCATAGCTTCCCCTCCACCCAGCTCCCATCCCTCCTTCTACCCTTACCTCCCCCGCATTGACCTCATCCATAGATGTATGATTTTTGTCCAGTCTCTCCCTGCACCTCCCTCACCCCTTTCCCCTGAGAATTGTCAGTCCACTCCCTTTCTGTGCTCCTGATTCTATTATATTCACCAGTTTATTCTGTTGATCAAATTTTTAATTGACTTAATTTTTAGATTCACTTGTTGATAGATCTGTATTTGTTGGTCATAATTTTTTATCTTTTACCTTTTTCTTCTTCCTCTTCTAAAAGAGTTCCTTTCAGCATTTCATATAATACTGGTTTGATGTTGATGAACTCCTTTAGCTTTTTCTTCTCTGTGAAGCTCTTTATCTGCCCTTCAATTCTGAATGATAGCTTTGCTGGATAGAGTATTTTTGGTTGTAGGTTCTTGCTATTCATCACATTGAATATTTCTTACCACTCCCAAGTGGCCTACATAGTTTTTGTTGAGAAATCAGCTGACAATTGTATGGCTACTCCCTTGTGGGTAATTAACTGTTTTTCTCTTGCTGCTTTTAATATTCTCTCTTTATCTTTTGCTCTTGGTATTTTAATTATGATGTGTCTTGGTGTGGTCCTCTTTGGATTCCTTTTATATGGGGTTTTGTGTGCTTCCTGGACTTGTAAGTCTATTTCTTTCACCAGGTGGGGGAAGTTTTCAGTCATTATTTCTTCAAATAGGTTTTCAGTATCTTGTTCTTTCTCTTCTTCTGGCACCCCCACAATTTTGATGTTGGTACACTTGAAGCTGTCCCAGAGGCTCCTTACATTATCTTCACATTTTTGGATTCTTTTTGCTTTTCCAGTTGAGTGTTTTCTGATTCTTTATATTTCAAATTTTTTACTTGATTCTTGCCTTCCTCTAGTCGGCTGTTAGGTCTCTGTATAATATTTTTTATTTCAGTCAGTGTATGTTTAATTTCTAGTTGGTCCTTTTTCATCTCTAGTTGGTCTTTTTTCATCTCTAGTTGGTTCTTTTTCATCTCCTCTTGGGTCTCGCTAAATTTATCCATCTTTTCTAGGAAATTCTTGAAAAACCTTATAACCATGGTTTTGAACTCTATATCCAGTCATTTATTTTCCTCCATTTATTTTGTTTGTGATCTCTTCCTTTTTCTCCGCATTTTCACTATGCTGGGAGAACTTCTGTGTTGGATTCAGCCTTATGATACAAGACTTGTAAAACTGCAAAAGCCTCTCTGTTGAGCTTGGGAGGGGTGGAGACTCAGGACTTAATGGACTGCCTTGCCTTCCAGTTGGCCCCGCCCTCCACGGCACCTGGGTCTCATGTGACTCTCGGTAATTGCTGGAGCAGTCACTGTGCCTCTAGACCGATGCCTTTTTGGCTCCCCTGTGCTCCGGAACCATATGAGTCTGCGTCCCCAGGGTCTCGCCCAAAACTGGGGTTTAGTGGAGTTAGAAGTGACGCAGTTGGGAGGCTCTGTCTCCCGCCCACTCATGAAAGCCAGCGGGACAATCAGAAGTCGGTCTTCTGCGCGCAGTGCTGTGCGCGCCACCAGACTTGTGCCCTTTCGTGACTCCCCTAAATTTCCATGCACTTTTCCCTTTTCACAGTCCAAACTCCCTCCCTATGAGTCTCGCCTGGACCTGGGGTTCAGTGCAGTAGGATAAGGGGTTCAATGAAATTGGGAGTCTCCGTCTCCCTCCTGGCAGAGAAAGCCAGCCAGGTACTCCGGCACCTGCTCTCTCCACATGCATGTCTCTGTACCTCAGCTTTTTGTACCTCCTCTAGGTCTCTGTGAGCCCCTCTCTTTCATTCTGGTTGTAGAATTTCCACTCAGCCAGCTTTTCTGTGGTTCTGGATGCTGTCCATTCTTTCTTTTAGTTGTAGTTTTGAAATTGTTGTGCAAGGCAGCAGTGTAGACGTTTACCTATGCTGCCATCTTGGATTCTCCCCTATGAGCATTTTAGAGGCTGCCTAGATTACTAGCCTTCCACAAGGCTCTAAGTGAGCAAGCAGGGGGTTCAAGCTTAATTGTAAACACTGAGCAGAAGCATCATGAATACAGAAAACAGAGTTATCACCACAGATAGGCCGAGGTGACATAGCCAATCATTGCGTGTACTGAAGCTCTTCCCTAGTGTAGACCAATTTCAGGACTCTAAAACATTTCCCATCTCCCCTCGCACCACTCTATCACTCTTCCCTCCTCAAAATCAAACTTTGTGATCAATTGTCTACACTTAATGTTTTCATTTCTTCTCTGAAATCCATTCCAAAATAGTTTTAAGCCCATTCCAATAGTTTTATGCTGTGTGTGCATTTGATCCTCCATGAATGTAGTGGTTGAGCCTCTATCTATGAACCAGGAGGTCATGGTTTGATTCCCTGTCAGGGCACATGCCCAGATTTTGGGCTCAATCCCCAGTGTGGGGTGTGCAGGAGGCAGCTGATCAATTATAATTGATTTTTCTATTTCTCTCTCCCCTCCTCTCTGAAATCAATAAAAATATATTTTAAAACTATGGTTTTAATCAAGGTCATCAATGACCTTGTCCATAAATTATAAATCCAATGGATATTCTTCAGTCTATATTTTGACAAGCCTCTTAGCAGAATTAAACACAGTGGGCTACTCCCTCCTCCTTGAATACTCTTCTGGGTCTATATGACATGACACATGTTCCCCACTTATGTCTCTAGCCAGTCCTCCGTCTCCTTCACTGACTTCCCATCCATTGTCCTCCCTTTAAGATGTTCCTCAGGACTCTGCTCCCTGTATGCACTCTCCCTGCATGAACTGGTAGTTCATCCATTCCCATGGCCTCTGTCCCCAATGTCTTCTCAATCTGCATTTTTGCATGGGATGTTCTCTAAACCTCCAGGCTTTTATATCCAACTCTATGTCCCACAGGAGATTGATTCAAATTCAGTATGAATCAAATTGAAATTGTCTATCTTGCAAACGTCCTCTTCATCCTGTGTTTCCTCCTACAAAGAGAATAGACACTGCCAGCCATCACCCCCAAAACCTGGTATCACTTTTTGGTGTAGGGGATGATACCCCAACCAACTGAACCACCTGGCCAGGACGGGAAGCTTGGCATTACTTTTAACATAGTCTTCTTTTTGTTGTTTCATCAGTGATTCTGTCAGATCTGCAAACAAAATGTCTCTGCCCCAACCCCTCTGGCTACCACACTGCCACATCCCAGTACAATCTGCTCTTCGTTCCATCTAGACAACTGCTGTAGGCTCTGAAGGCTGCCTCCTGTTCTTGCTGCCAGAAGAAATTTTTTGAATCCAAATTTGGAACTTGCAATCCTCAGGCTTAAAACCTTTCGATTGGTGCAGGATCAAGTTGATGGCCCTCCTTGCCTAATACTTCAGCCTCATCTTTTGCTATTGCTCCACTGCTTGCTCTCACTCCAGCGCCCTGAATTGCCTTCACAGAATTTCATTTCAAGTCCCAACTAAATGTCACTTCTTCTGTTGGCCCTGGGCTAGGTTAGCATGCTGCACTGCTTGACACTCACTCCTCAGAGGTGTAATTAATGAAATTGCAATGTCTGTAAACTCTGTGGATGCAAACACATGTCTGCCTTGTTTGTTCTGTAGCCTCATGAGGAGCTTGGTTTCTGGCCCACAGTAGGTCCTGCATAAGTAATTGTTGAATGAATAAATAACTGTCGTACCCCTAAACCAAGATTGGAGACCAAGTAGTAGGTAGACCTATGAAGCTGGGACCTCAAGGTTGATAATCCCGGAATAGGGCCGTCCCCTGATACCAGAGCCCCTACCCAGGGACCCCTGACACATTTCTGCCAACAGAGGTTTCTGGAGTCAGTGGGTGCTCTCCCAAGTACACAGAGCCAGCCAGGAGGAACCCTTTCTATGTCAGGGCATGATTAAATCACCCCCTATAACCTTTGTACTTGGGCTAAGACATCGAAGCATTAAGTGCTCTTGGGAATTTTTCAAAGTCTCTCAGGTAGTTTATCCTGGAAATACAGAAAGGCTTTCCTTTTTGTTTTTTAGGTAGCAGGATTGGTGCGTTTGTGTACTAGGCTAGGGCGTGAGAGGGCCTGTGCTGCAGTTTTTTAGTTCTCAGAAAATAGAAAGGGAAGAAAGGGATTGCGAGAATGACACCAAGATTGTGGCTTTAAAGATGGGAAAAGGGAAGCCAGCAACAGTATGGCAGCGGTGGGATTCGAACCCACGCCATCGAAATGACTGGAGCCTAAATCCAGCGCCTTAGACCACTCGGCCACGCTACCGCCTGCTCACCAGTTCTTCCACTGAGACTATATCAGTCTAATGACGTGGCTTCCTAGTTTCGAGCCCGCCCTCGTGGACATGCGCATGCCCAAGCCTCTCGAGTTCCGCTAAGCCCCAGCCTCTCTCTGCATCTGGGAGTCACAATACCCTAGTGACTCGCAACAGTAGCTGCATCGGAACACAGCATTAGGAAAGAAAGGAGAGTTCCTTGACGTTAAACGTTAATGGTCAGTCCACTGCTGTGTATGCATTTGATCTCCATGAACGTGGTATCTACCGCCCACGGCCACCTGGGGGCGCGGCGGCAGCGCGGCTCTTGCCCCCCGACCTGGGGTCTCCGGGGAATGGCCTGGGTCTCACCTGCGAGCTCTCTCCCCTTCCTCCAGCAACCTCTGCAAGCCTAGGTGGCCCCATGGTCTGGTCCCTGCCGCGGGTCCAGGGTGGGAAATCACTGAAGATTGTTACAGATCGTTGGCACGTGTGAGTGCCTTCTATCTCGCCCGGGCAGAGCCAGCTCTCCTCTGGGTTTCAGTGTGGTTTCTTAATGCAGTCAATACAGAGCAAATGCATCATAACAATAAAGTACACCGCAAACCTCCATTTCCCGCCACCCACAAGCATCACCATTTTGCATATTTGCTTCAAATACTTTCTAATAACAAAGTAAATGAACACTGTAGGTAAGAGTCTAGTCTCCTTTGACATTCCCAAGTTCTGCTTCCCTTTCTCCTGCCTCAAGAGTTTCAATTCCTTAGTCCACCTGTTTTCTAATGATACATTCACATACATAGGCTTATCCATTCACATGCATATCTAGGGAAAGTAAACAGAAATGCTGCATAGTAAAGACAGTTAAGTGGGTGTAGTTGATTGAATAATACTTCCACCTAGGTGTCCTCATCCAAATCTCCAGAATCTGGGAATACGTTATTCTATATGACAAAAAGGTCTTTGCAGATGTGACTCAAGTCAGGATCTTGAGGGGGGGGAGATTACCTAGGTGGGCCAGGGTCCTTATAAGAGAGAGGCAGGGATTAGAGAAGGCATGAAGACAGAAACAGAGGTTGGAGTGGTGCACCCACAAGCCAAGAAATGGCAGTTGGAAGAGGTAAAGTATATGATTCCTCCCTAGAGGCCCTGAAAGGGGGAACACGAGGTGACTGACAGCTTGATTTCGGGGCTGCTGACCTCCGGAACTGTAAGACACCTATGTTGTTTTAAGCCACTGAATTTGTGGTGATTTGTTATAGCTGCAATAGGAAACCAATACAGTGGGCAAACCCACTGCTCTGGATCACACAGCCTGAACCTTAACCAGCTGTGTGACTTCAGGAAAGCAGCTTCTCGCTGAATCTCAGTCCTCATCCCTATTAATGGGCTGATAGTAATAGTACTACCTCACAGAACTTGCTGTGAAAATTAAATTCATTCATTGTGCAAATATTTATTGAATGCCTACAATGTGTCAGGCACAGTTCTGGGCACGTGGCTACATCCAAGTGGATTAAATGTGGTAATGTGTTTTAGGCACTTAAACAGATCCCTGGTACATAGTGAGGAGGTAACGGGGATCTAAGCTCTCCATGCCCTCCTAGTACCTCCTGTGCTCACTATGAGAATTCTTAGGGGCACTGCTCACTGGATGGCTTTCCATAAAAATCTCCCCCACTCCCTGCCCTCAAGCATGTGTGCGTCTCTTCCAGGGTGATAACTTGTCCCAACTGGAATGTCAACTCCAGGAGAGCAGGTGATGGTGTTTTGTTAACCCAGTGCTATGTCCTCAGAACCCAGTACGGTGTGGGCAACAAGACTATTCCTTGAACCAGTGGTTTTTATATCCTTGGTTGAGGCCACTCCCTCTTGCTATGTGGATTTAGACAAAACCAGAGACAAATATTTCTGTAGAGCTGCCCAGCAGGAGGTGGCCAGGCTGTGGTCCAATCTTCAGGATAACCACCCACTTCGGCCACAAGAAGGAAGCAGAGCCCTCTGCGGGTAATCCCGCACAGCAACGCACAGCATGTAGTCAGACCATTTGCTAGCAGTCACCCTGCTCCTCCCACTGCATTCTCTCTCTCTCTCTCTCTCTCTCTCTCTCTCTCTCTCTCTCTTTCTCTCATAATGAAATCAAGTGAACATTGATTTGCCATGACTAGGGCTGACCTTAAAATAATTTTTTATGGATTTTTTCAGAGGGAGAGAGAAGCATCAATGTGAGAGTGTAACATCAACCAGCTGCCTTCTGCACACCCCTCACTGGCGATGTGCCCACAACCAAGGTGTATGCTCTTGACTGAAATCGAACCTGGGACCTTTCAGTCTTCAGGCTGATGCTCTATCTACAGAGCCAAACTGGTTTCGGCTCTTTTCATTTTCTTGATATCTTTTGCATCCTGTGGATTGAGTCCTGTGGATTACTCTGGTGAAATGAAAGGGAGGAGGACTCAAACCCCTGGGGACAGGGAGAGTGGGGATGTCTCTCAGAGATTGAAGAGATTATGTTTGTCCATGTACAAGAATGAAGGGCAGGCTTTATGACCAGGCCGAGGAGCAGGCTTGGAACTAGAGTGAGCCAACACAGTGTCCCTTGTAAAGGGTTTGTTTTTCCTCTTGGAGACTGTGACAGTGAGCAGTTTGTTTTTTCTCCTGTACTTGATCCTGTGTTGTTACCCTAAAACTCTTCAATAAAGACTGAAAAGCCTTGTGTGATGGTTAAAGGAGGTCATTAAAGAAAGGCCACGCATAAACCTG
The DNA here is from genome assembly GCA_011751065.1 of Lasiurus cinereus. Taxonomy (NCBI): domain Eukaryota; kingdom Metazoa; phylum Chordata; class Mammalia; order Chiroptera; family Vespertilionidae; genus Lasiurus; species Lasiurus cinereus. The sequence goes on along the minus strand of JAAGEH010000092.1, from coordinate 699,282 downwards.
AGACAATCTGATCCATAGCGCCTTGCTGAGGCACGCAGGACAACTGTGTTCCTAAAGCTACTGGAAGTGATGCTACTCTTCCTGAGCTCAGCTCCATGCCATTTCTTCAGAGAAGCCTTCCTGACCACGTTTGCCTTATAATCTTGCCTTGCTCCATGTGCTCTCCACTCCTAATACACCTCGCAGTTTATAAGCCTGTGAAGTTTTCCTTTTCCCTTTTCCTACCCCATTAGACAACTGGCCTTTCCCCAACTCTTAGCATAATACTTGGTACACAGTAGGAGCTTAATAAATATGTGGTTGACCATCGACCTATTAACCAGGAGATCATGGTTCAATTCCCGGTGGTCAGGCCACATGCCCGGGTAGCAGGCTCAATCCCCAGTTGGGGGTGTGCAGGAAGTGGCTGGTCAGTGATTCTCTCTCATCACTGATGTTTCTATCTCCCTCTCCCTTTCCCCTCCTCTCAGAAATATATATAAATAAATTACAGAGGCTCAGGGAAGTTAATAACTTGCCCATGGCCATAGAACTATAACTTATGCTGTCTGTTTACCTTTTTTTCTGGGGTGGAGGGGAAACAGCATTGGTCTGGGTTTGGGCTCAGAGAGATTGGTTCAGACTCTTTGTTTCAGCTTGACTTCCCCAGAGTCAGAATTTCAGGTACAATTCTGTCTTTTGCCAAAAGCTAGAGGAGTTTTCTTGAGGTGACTAAAGGAGCCAAAACCAAAATAATCTCTTCTAGATCTTATATGTTCCAACACTTGTAGCACAGAGGCCAAGGGTAAAACACTCAATTTGGAACATTTCTTTTTTTTTTCCCCATTTCTTCCACTACACCTTATAAGATGATGCCCTCCATCCCACACCTCCCTGCAGAGGCACAGCAGCTGGGAAACTGATTGACTTTGCTCTCCCGAGGGAATCTAAAGTTTCAGGGCTTCAAAACTGAACAGTCTAGGCTTAGGGATAGGACACTGGAGAGGCCAGGACGTATATCCCCAGACCTGGGTCAAATTCTGGTTTGGCTATTACTGTGTATCCTTGGGAAAGTCGCCTAACCTGCCTCAGTTTCCCTATGTATGCAGTGGGAAGAAGACTGTTGTGATGAGAATTAAAAGAGATAATGCCTGGCACAGAGTGAATGACCTGTGAATACCAGCTTCTACTGCACCCTCAAAAAGGTACATCAGGGCAGGCTTTGCAAATGACAGGTGACTCGACCACAGAAACGTGTTCATAGCCTAGTTTTGAAGGGGAATGAGCAATAGATAGGGGTACACTCTCTTAAGAAAAATGTAAATATAGTTGACCCTTGAACCATGCAGAGGTTGGAATGCTGACCCCAAAGTGGTTAAAATCTGTTAGGTTTCATCGAGCAATTGAATTGATACCCCTGATCGGGAATCAAATCAAACATGACCTTTAATTCATAGGTCAATACTCAACCACTGAGCCAGCTGAGCCCACATACAGTTCTTGACTTCTCCAAAATTTAAGTTGTTCTCAGTATCTGTGGTTACAAAATCCACAGATGCTCAAGTCCCCTATATAAAATGGTGTGGCTCAGTGCATGCAGTGGCCTCTGCATATCCACAGATTCCCAACCACAAATCAAAAACGATACAGGTTCCAACCCGCGTTGTTCAAGGGTCAACAATATGTCCTATGCAACCCCAGAGGTCGGGTCCCTCTGTCTCTGTTCTGAGAGCACCTGTGGTCTCTGTGTTTGCCTAGGGCTCACTTCACAGAGCCTTAGTACTTTCTCTTGATTCCTGGGAGAATTTGGCCACACACCATTCCAGACCAAGGAAACTTCCACTAAGAATTCTTTGGGGCATATGGAGTGGGGTTAGCAAAGTATTTAAACATTGCCCACTAGACATTGCTCTGCTACAGTGATTTTCAACCTTTTTAATTAGGATTTTTAAAAGCCTTCCCCCACCAGAACCCCCATGGTCTTCCACAATTTATGAGAAGCACCTGGTAATTAAACCTCAGGATTGTTAGCTTCTCTGATTCAAAGAGCCCCTCTATTCAAATTACAAGACAAGATAAGCTACTCTTAAGGCTACATTCTTACATGCCCCTCCTCTCTGCTGTTTTTACAACTCAGGGATAACTTATACCAAGGAGTCTCTGGTTAGCAGAAAGTTCCCTTTCCCCCACCCATTCAAACAGGCCTCTTTTGAACAACTCATCACTTCTGCTCTAAGCATGTTTTACAGGCTTGGGGAAAATACTGACGAGACACCTCCCTAGAGCATCTGCCCAGATTATCTCCTGAAGAACTAACAAGACAACCCCCTCATGTCTGCTCAATTTCAGCCCCAAATCCTCTTCCCTTCTTTGTCACCTAGCAACAGCACCCCAGGCTTTAAAAGGGAAAGCCGCTTTTGTTCTTTACCCTTGTGTTGATTAGCAGTGCACCAGCTCTTTCCCTTTTAGGAAATTAAACTTTCTTTCTGCATCTTTAGGTTATGAATTCTTTCACGGCCCATGTCACCATCCCCCCCTCCAAAAAAATATCCTAACATTTTTCATCTCATGGCACACATAAACTAATTACTAAAATTCTGCAGCACACCTAAAAATACATTTTTGCCAATCTGACAAAAACAATAGGTCTAATTTTTATTGACTTACAAAAAATAAAAATAAATTACCTAATCTTTTTGCTCCAAAATGACTTTTCAAAATATTAGGTGCCTATCTATCTACAATAATAAAAGCATAATATGCAAATCAACCCAACAGCCAAACAGCAGATCATCTGGACAACCATGCTATGACACCCACTGGAGCCAGACCATGTGAATGGTGGGCCAGCAATAACTGTGGCGGGTGTGCGGGGCCAACCAGCGATCACCCTGCAGAGGAAAGCCCAGGCCAGTCAAGCAATCACATCCCACACTTGTTGCCTGCAGAGGGAGGTGACCAGTGGCAGGAGAGGGGGGCAACACCACACAGATAGCAAGCAGTGGCAGCGTCAGGGGCTAGATCAGCTGCTGGCAGCTGGGGGAAGGAAAGCCCCAATAGGCCCCAATTGCTGGGGACCCTACAGACACTATCCAAGAGGTCCCAGATTGTGAGAGGGCACCAGCTGGGCTGAGGGACACCTCTGTGCACCTGGGCCTCTAATCTATATAAATAAAAGCCTAATATGCAAATTGTCCTCTGATCACCAGCCAGGCCTAGGAACCCTACCCGTGTGTGAATTTGGTGCACAAGGCTTCTAGGTAATTAAATAATGACACAAAAAACTGCAATGGTCATAAGTGCCCAAATTGAATGAAGCAGAAATCAGGGGAACAAAAGCAATTTCTTACCATGAAAATATTCCAGGATTGTGTATAGAAATTTATACAGTGAGATGCGATTACTAGTGATTTTGGAAAGGCTCAAATGCAGGAACTAGGCAGCAGAGAAGAAAATGGGAAAGCTAGGTGATGGCTGCCTTTTCTGGAATTATGTGGGGAGGGAGTCCTTTCCCTCCCCCACCCGTTAGGTACCAGCCGGGCTCTGGAGCAGGAAGACTTGCGCGGCTGCGGAGATCGCCACTCGGGCGGGGCCGGAGGCAGGCGGAGCTGGGGGAGAAGGAGGGAGTGACCACGTGACAGCCACGCGGTGCATTAGCTGGAGCACAGCCCGGCTGCAGCCTCAGCCCGGCTCTTCGCCGACCAACGCCCCCACACCCCGCCCCGAGGCTGCCACGGCTCAGCAGACGGTCACCTGCGCCCACGCCCCTGCACGAGCCCAGTGCCTCGGATCATCCAGCGGCCCGTGCGCTCCTCGCGCCCCAGGATCGTTCCGGCGACCCTCGCGGCCCTCGCTGCCTCCCCGGCCCGCCGGCCCGCGCGCCCGGCTCGCCGCTCCCCGCACTCTCGGGGAGCCCGCTCGCCCTGCACCCTGGAGCACCGGGCTACAAGCCTCTACCACCTCCTCTGGATCCTCGCGGCCGTGAGCATCGGCCACCGCTCCTGTCCGCCCGTAGGAGGTAGGTGCGGCTTCAGTCGGTCGGGTTTTGGGCGCGGGCTCGGACGCTGCAGGACCCACTCCCTCCCCGACCCCCAGTGCGGCCGGTACCCCGAACACGCTGGGCCTGGGGCTTGAAAGTGGGACCCGAGGCCGCGCGGAAGGCAAGTGTTGGGAGCGCTTTCTGGTTAAACTCTGTGAAATTGGGGGAGTCGCGCAGGTTAACGGCGGCGTCTATTAAGAATACACTTGGCACGCAAAGGGCTGGGAGAGGCCACTTGGGACCCCCGCCTGCAGAGGGTGTAGACAGCGCTGCCGTTCTGTCGCCTGCAGGGCCCGAAGCCCCACCCCCGACGCCCTCAGCAGGACTCCTGGAACCTCCTGGCCCCTGTAGACGCGCCTTTGCAGCGTCGTTGGCTGTAGGAGTGGGTTGTGAGCTTGGTTGAGACTTGTGCCAAAGGGCGGGGCGTGGGTGAGAGTGGCGGGCGGAGGCGGGGCCTCCCGGGTAAGTCCTGGCCTAGTTCTGTCTGCGCCCCTAGTGTGACAGATGAGCTTGTACAGGAGGAGCCTTGGCCTTGGCCCTGCTTGCCTTGGGGCCACTCAGCCGGAAATCGAGTAACATTGTGCCCCTCTGATATTAAGGAGGAGGAAGCCGAGGCCCGGGTGGTCCAACAGCAGACTCTAATTAGCAAGATGGACTAAGTAAAAGTGGAAACACAGTCAGCAGGTGAAAGCTGATAATGCCTGCTTTGTGGGGTGAGGGGGAGCGGTTAGTGGAGGCTTCCTGGAACCGGAGATGAGCCGCTGAGCTGGAACGGATAGCTGAGAGGAAGAGGTAGGGCTCAGATATAGCGGGTTGCGGGGGTCCTTGGCAGCAGCTGACATGCTACTCACTCAACAAATACAGTAACACTTGATGGCGTGACTTTAGATGTGACATGGTTGGGATTGCCATCCTCCATTCCTCCCAGCCCCCTTCTCAAAGGCTGGGTCCTCTGGGGTCCCAAGTTCTTATCCTCTGCAGGGGATGGGGGCAGGAAGTCAGGGCCTGCTGATCAGGTGAAATGTTCTCAATGTATGTATAGTTGTTGGGGAAAAGCCCCAAAGTCTAAATTCAGGATCAATTTCTAAGAACTAACAGGAAGCTTTATTCAAATTCGTAAGAGCTTTTTTAACAATTTTTTAAAAATTTATTTTAGAGAAGGAAGAAGGGAGATAGAGAGATAGGAGCAAGGATGTGAAAGAAAAACATCCATCAGTTGGCTCCTCTCCCAACTCGCAACCTTCCAGTGCACAGGACAGTGCTCTAACCAGCTGCGCCACACCGCCAGGGCCATACATAGAGCTTTAATGGGAGAAACTACATACACAAGTAAAGCAGCAAGTTTCCCCTATTTAAAGCTCCAGGACCCTAAAAACTTGGCTCTGTGCCTCCATTTACCACCAAGGGCCTAAACTCCTGAGCCACCAGCCTGAAGTAGCCTGGGCTCGGGAAGACTGTGGACAGAGCCTCCCTTGGTGGTTGATGGCTACCTGCTGAAGAGAGGGGGTGTCTTTGCAAGGTCTGGGGTGTGAGGGGGCTTGTGGCTGTGCGTTTTCCTGAGGGCTGTTCTGGCGGGGCTGTTGGTGAGGGAGGGGGAGAGAAGATGTCCGAATGCCTTTTTTCTGACACTTATCAGATTTTCCAAAGAATATTTGTCCAGTCTGCAGTAGACTTCCTTCTGGTTGCCAGGACATTGGGAACAGTGTGGAAGGAGGCTGAAGGTCAATAGCAGAAACTTGGATTTGTTCTTTAAAAATTCTAGGATTCATTCTTTCTGGTTTGATTCTGAACTGAAGCAGAAAAATAGTGATGATCAAGATGACATTCAAAATAATAGTGGCTGGCTGGACTGATTCAAAAATAGTTTTTATGTTGGAGGGAATCAGGTTTTTTTTATAATTGTTTTAAAATCTATTTTTATTGATTTCAGAGAGGAAGGGAGAGAGGGAGAGAGATAGAAACATTAATGATGAGAGCAAATCATTGATTAGCTACCTCCTGCACACCCCACTGGGGACTGAGCTAGGTGAGGACTGAGGGAAAGCCTTGGTTCAGCTTGCGCTGGCTTTAAACCCAACTCCTCCACTTTCTAGCTGTGTAATTTGGGGCCCCTGAGTGACTTGGACAGAATCTCTGCTTCCAACCACCCCTGGTGGTTTGTGAAAGAGAATGGGGCCCTGTGACCTTTCTGTTCCTGCATTTCCTATCCTCTGTAGGATGAAGCTAATAGTGCTGTCACCTAGGGGCTCCAGGAGGTTTCCTGTAGGAGATGACATCTAAGCTGAAGCCAGAGGGATAACAGAGGAGTTGGCCAGGAATGGGTGGGAGGCAAGCGGGGATGTGTGTCAAACAGAGGGCCCATTGTGAGAGAAGCCCAGAGATGGGGAGCCTCTGCCCTCCAGGGAGCTGAGAGCAGTGATAAAGCAGGTGCTTTGTAAGTGATACTGAAATGCTGTGAAACCGTTCCAGGCTGTCTCAGGGCAGGATCACAGTGGAGGGGACATGACCAAGGTGGAGGCTGGGAGGGCCGAGAATGGGCTGCTGGTGTGGGTTTGGAAGCAGTCCATATCCCATTGGTCCCCATACAGTCACATGGTCCCTAGATGCAAAAGGTGCTGGGAAATGTAGTCCCTGGCTGGGTAGGGAGCACAGCTTCGTGGTGGAGAGCTGTCTGCCACAGTGGCCTTTTCTGTCCCCTGGCCACCTCTTCCAGTTCTTTACCTTGCACAGTCCACTCCACTTTTTTTGATTGAGTGAATTTTACAGATGAGGAAGCTGAGGTTCAGTGAGGTTAAGTAATTTGCCCAATGCCACTTAGCTAGTAGTGGCAGAGACAGGACCTGAACCCAAATCTCTTTGTTCCAAAAGCCTTGTCCGGACAGACCCTAGTCCTGGGTGCTTTTTGAGGGCCTCCACATGGTGCAGGCTTTCCACTCAGGAGCTTGGCCATGCTTTGAAACTGGACAACAATAGGTCTGGGTTGCCTGTCACTACTTGAGCCAATTCAGCAGATCGTATATGAGCATTTATTCCAACCATGCCAGCAGCACGGGAGGGCAGTGGTCATCCATGAAAGTCTGTTCTGCCACCCCCCCATCCCCCCATAAGCCATCAGCTTATATTGGATTGAAGGACAAAGATTACATGGGGAAACAGGCAAAAGGAATAAAAGTGGGTAAAATGGTTACAAATTACAGGCAATGTGCACTGGGCATTGCAAAGGGCCAGTGCCTTCTGGACTCCATTGTTTCAGCAACAAGGTTGTTAAACTTTCTATAACGATAGGCAGTTCTTGATGAGAATGGACCGCATCCCAGGTTAACTCCCAGGTTCTGGGGTACAACTCCCATCCAGATCAGAATGTGCTTTCTTTAATCAGAAAAAAGCAAGCACAGTTAACAGAGCATGATTAATATTTCTTATACTACAGCTCGTACCAGTTATTCTATTTCTGCCCCTAACACTGTCAGGCTAATTAATCCCCAGACACCTGGTAGTTATAGTCCCTCCACTCCCAGCCTTCACTCCCATTAGATCAGCAGAAGTTGCCCATTCCCCAGTTACTTGTTTGTTCATGCAGCATGTATTTACGCAGGACCTAGTGTGTGCCATGCCTGGCGCTCTGCTCTAGGAGAAAGAGAAGAATGAGGCTTGGCCCCTTTTGTTCAGGGGCTCATGTGGCTGGCCACTGAGAGGCCGTGTAAACAGAGTTCCCTGAGAAGTGAGACAAGTTGTATCCCTGGTTTCCTGGCGTACACAGTGTCCTGAGTACATGAGCAGGGCACCCAGCAAGTCATTAAAAATTAATCTTCAAACTCCCATGTGCATTTTGTTATTCAAAGCTATAATAAGAATAATTTGTGCTTTGTATTCTAAAATGTGCTTTTCTGATTTTTAAAAGCAGGGGATAGCCTTGCACTGTAACAGTTTTGTATGAACAAAGCCCTGGGTCTGGCCGTGGTTTGTATGAGCTTCAGCGATGCCAGTATTGACTTGGTTCCTTGCTTTACCCGTGAGTGAGTTCATTTCTCCTCTTTCTGGTGTGTGTGGAGGTTTGTTTTAAGGAGAGGAAGAAGAATGGGTAGGGGTGGCTTCTTGGAATTCCATCGGAATCATCTAGAGCAGGTCTCTCTGCCTCGGCACTGTTGACAGTTGGCTAGATAACTGTGTGCTGTGGGCTGCCCTGTGCCGTGGAGGATATTTTGCAGCATCCCTGGGCTCGACCTGTTAGAAGTCAGTTACAATCCCAGAGTTGTGACAACCAAAAATGTCTCCAGACATTGCCAAGTGTCCTCTTGTTGACAGAGTTGCCCAGGTCAAGGACGACTGTTCTGGACTGTGCTTGTTTCCCGTCCACTACTGCGGCAAATCACAAACTTGGTGGCTTAAAACAGCACAGATTTCTTTTAATCGTGCAGGAGGTCAGAAGTTCAAAAGTCAGGGTGTCAGAGGGTTGTATTCCTTTTGGAGGCTCTAAGGAAATGCATTTCCTCACCGTTTCCCATTTCTAGAGCCATGCATTCCTTTGCTTGTAGCCCCTTTCTTCACCTTCAAAATCAGCCTCATAGCATCTCCTCCACGAAACATGCTTCCATTGTTACTTCTCTTTCTGTAGCTCAGCCCTCTTCTGCCTCCTTTTACGAGGATCCTGTGATTACACTGGGCTTACTGGATGACCCGATGATCCAAGGTAATCTTCCTATCGCAAGACCTTTAATTTAGTCACATCTGCAAAGTTGCCTTTGCCATATGAGGGACGATATTCACAGAGTCCAAAGATTAGGACACGGATGGGGCCATGGTTCTGCTGGCCACATAAGACTGCTGGTTTTTAGGGAAAATGGATATACTTATGGAGGGCCAGGGAAGAGGGAAGTGACTTGGGGAGCAGGGGGATGGGGCTGGCAGGGCACAACAGCAGCTGGTACTTCTCTGGTGGGTGCTATGTGCTTGATCTTAGGGGTTTCTCAGAACCACTCTGGGTTGATTCTGCTCCATTGTACAGGTAAGGGCACTCCCCCCCCCCCCACCTCCCCCCACCCCCAGCCCAAGGAGGTAAAGTTTGAGTTAGATCTGGAAGGGAACAAAGGGGTTTGGCAGCGAGTGAGACAGGCATTCTAGGAAGAGAATCCTTTCGGGGTGCAAGGGCAGATGGTTGTGAATGGCGATTGATTCTTGGTCAGGACGAGTGGGGGAGATGATATGCAGGGAGGGGGCAGGTGGGTGTGGACATCTGTAAATCAGTTCTTTTAATCTGACATAAACCGTATTATTTCTCATAGTAGTTTAAAAAAATTTTTTAAATCTGATTTTTAGAGAGAGAGGAAGAGAGAAGGACAGAGAGATAGAAACATCAATGAGAAACCTCACTGATAGGCTGCCTCCTGCACACCTCCTAGTGGGATTGAGCCCAATTCCTGGGCATGTGCCCTGACTGGGAATCAAATGGGTGACCTCTTGGTTCCTGGGGGAGGCTCAAGCACTAAGGCACACTGGCTGGGCTCTCATAGTAGTTGAAATAAATGTTTGCATGTGAGCATCCACCACATGCTAGGGCACAGATCTTAATAAGACACCAGCCTAAAGTCCCAGCCTCTGGACTTGGTTCAGGCCAGTGGTAGGCAAACTGCAGCTCTCGAGCCACATGTGGCTCTTTGGCCCCTTGAGTGTGGCTCTTCCACAAAATACCATGGCCTGGGCGAGTCTATTTTGAAGAAGTGGCGTTAGAAGAAGTTTAAGTTTAAAAAATTTGGCTCTCAAGAGAAATTTCAATCGTTGTACTGTTGATATTTGACTCTTTTGACTAATTAGTTTGCCATCCACTGCCCTAATAAGACAGGAGGGCTATTTTTAACCATGTGCTTCAATAAAAGTGTTATTTTTTAAGTATATAGAAACAATATACAGTGGCCCTACGTCCTGGCTGGCTTTTGGACTTTCAGATTGCAGGTGACAGAAGCCGCTATGTGGCCAGCCAAGTTGTTCGCCCCGCCACAGGAAAGGGTGCCTATGTTGTGTGCAGAGGTCTGGGATGGTGGTTTGTCTTCAGGCAGCTTTGGATTTAGGGTGTCAGTGATGTCATCACTATTCATTTTACTCTGTTTCTCTTGTACTTTGTTTTTCCTTTTCATTGAACTCTTTGGGGTGACCCTGGTTAACAAAATTATACAGATTTCCGGTGCCCAGTTGTGCACCATCTGTTACACTGCACCCGGTGCCCCACTCTGTTCTGCTCTCCACCAGACATCAGCTTTGTTTTTGGTGGCCTCAGCCCCTGTCTGAGATTCCTGTCTTGTCATTCAGCCACTCAAGCCAAAGCTCTGGGCTTAGCTGTGATTGGGTAGATTGGTTGGGCTTGAGTCACATGCCCACCTCTGAGCCAGTCGCTGTGGCTAGGTGCTAAGCTCTGTATACTGCTTACACCTGGGTCACGGGACACCAGGGACTAGGTGGTGGGTCCCCAACCCCAGGTACATGGCCTGAGAACAGAGGATAGGCAAGTCCCCAAACAGAAGCAGACGCATGACTCCAGGTGGCCCTCAGACACCTGTCCTCTGTGGCTGCAGCAAGGACCAGTGTGTGGACAGGCTGGCTCAGTACAGGCCATATTGGCTCAGGTGCTGGCTCCCAGCATGGGTGCGGGAGTTCAGCTCCTTCCTACATGGGAAGGCAGGCAGTTCCTGGGGGTGTGAGGAGCCCCAAGAAGGACTAGCAGCCTTGACTGGGGCATTGCAAGCGTAGGTCCTGCCCCAGCGGCTGCCAGGAGAGCCCTTTGTAGTGGGACCCAGTAAGCACAGTAATTCCGTTGGCCAGAGCCTAAAATGGCCTGTTCCCTGGGGAATCCTAAGGAAGCTTGGTTGGCTGCTAACCAGACATCCAACCAGACCTGGTGGCAGAGCTAGGGCGTGGGATCAGGGCTGCCTAACGCAGAACCCAGCTCAGCTGCAGCTCCATAGAAATGTCTTCCCAGGTGTGCTGGGGACTGGGAGCGAGAGATGTGATGCCTGAGTGAGGGCAGAGAGAACCTTCCAGAGAGTCCTGCTGTCTTGGGAGCCGGGTTCTGCTCCTGGTTTTAGTCTCTTACTCACAGGAACAGGGAAGCCCCAGTTAGATGGAGGTTCCTAGGAAGCTGGATGGCCAGGTTAGTGTTGGGACAGGCACTGTGGGGCTGAGCTATGGCCAGTGAGGGAGAAGTCAACACCCTCCAGTATCCAAGCGTCAGGGACAGATGTGGGAACGGGTGTCACATTAGGACTCTGGGTTGAGACCACAGTTTTCCGAGGCCCACGTACCCAGGCATCAGCTTGTCTATTGTCATAGAGATGTGATGTGACGAATTAGCAAGTAGTCGATTATATAAAGTTAGATAGAAAGTCTGAAGATTGTCAGTCCAGGGCTACTATGCTGCCTCAGGATATAAGATGAAGCCCGGATGCCTTGGCTCAGTGGTTGAGCATCGACCTAGCAACCAGAAGGCACATGCCCAGGTTGTGAGCTCGATCCCTAGTGTGAGGTGCGCAGGAGGCAGTCAATCAATGATTCTCTCATCATTGATGTTTCTATCTCTCCCTCTCCCTTCCTCTCGGAAATCAATAAAAATATATTTTAAAAAAGATATAAGATTATGCTGCCTAGGCCTCCTCTTTCTCATGGCTCTATTATCCTCAGCACATGGTTTTCTCATGGTTAAACTTAGCTGCTTGAGCTCCAGCCACCACACTTCCCGTCCAGCTAGCAGGAAGGAGGGAGGACACTTTCTCCCTCTCTTTAAAAACCTTTCCCTATAGCCTAGCTGGTGTGGCTCAGGGGTTGGGTGTTGACCTATGAACTGAGGTCATTCGATTCCCTGTTAGGGCACATGCCAAGGTTGCAGGCTCAGTCCCCAGTCAATGATTTTCTCTCATCATTGATGTTCCTATCTCTCTTTCCCTCTCCCTTCCTCTCTGAAATCAATAAAAATATATTTTTAAAAAAATGCTCAAGCCTCTCTAATTTAAAAAACAACAAACGAGACATAATAAACAAATAAATAAAAACCCTTCTCTATAGCTGAAAACAATCCTATTTATGTCATCTTGATCACATGGTCACACTTAACTACAAAAGAATCTGGGAAATGTAGAACTTAGTCTATGTGGCCATGTGCTTAGCCAAAAACCAATGATTCTATTATTAAGAGAACAGTTGCTGGGGGGCTGTTAGCAGGTGGCTGCTATAGCTGCATCAAGAGCAAATTTATGACAACTGAAAGCCATAACACAGATCTGCTCACTCAGTTCTGGAATGCACACTAAGTGCTTGTGAGCACAAGGCCCTGTGCCCTGCGAACAGCTGCTTGTCCACAGCTGCTGCTGTTTCTCAGGCCAAGGAGAATGTGAGGTCTGGTGGACGTGGCCACGGACTGGAGTTCTGTGATAATTTCCCTGTGAACTGACAGCCATGGAACCTCCCTCACGACACTGACCTGCGCAGCCCCCTTCACAATGAGGGAATTGGTGCGATGAATTCATCTAGTCAAGGTCACTGCTCTGAGCACTTGTAGCACTGCCTGGAGGGCTGCAGGCTGAAGCCAAGGCTCCTCCCTGGGATCATCCCTGCCCCAGAAGCCTGTGACCTGGCTGGACCTACTCACAGCTCCAGGCTCCCCACCATTGGTCAGCAGGGATCCTGGCCATGGGCTCACCAGGGCAGAGTAGGCACTGGGGCTGGGAGATAGCGGGGCACCAGGAAGGATTTGGTGACAGGGTCAGTGGCTCAGGCATTGGATCCAGGCCGTGACCTTACCTTGCCCTTTGGGTAAGAAACAAAGTGAACCCCCAGAGCAGCAATTGTCAAGCTTAGTCAGAAGTCAGTAGGAAATGGGTTTGGCTCAGTGGATAGACTGTTGGCCTGGGGACTGAAAGGTCCCAGGTTCGATTCCAGTCAAGGGCATGTATCTTGGTTTTGGGCATATCCCCAATAGGGGGCGTGCAGGAGGCGGCTGATTGCTGTCTCTCTCTCATCGATGTTTCTAACCTTCTACCCTCTCCCTTCCTCTCTGTAAAACATCAATAAAATATATTTTTTAAAAAAGTCAGTAGGGGTGATGCATTGAGGAAAAGGAAAGAACAGCAACAAAATGAGAAGATTAGACAGAGGTGGGTGCATTGCACAGAGAAGGCCCAACAGTGTCCTGGAATTGCAGTTTGGGTTTGATGGGTGTGCACTGGCTTAAGATGTAAGTGCATTTGCTGCTGGGGTACCCTCAAGCAAGTGCCCTACCTTGGATCTGGAAGCCTGCTGTCCCCAGAGAGAGCTGTTAGGGATAATTGGAATCAATGCCTTGATCTAATATTTAAAAAAAAAATTCACCTATTTATTGTTTTAGATTGAAGGCAATCCAGTTTTGTAAAAAAGTTAAAACAGTATAGAAATGTGCTGTTTTACCCTAACCCTGTAAAGTTCCCGCCAATCCCATAGTCCGTCACAGGGCTGGTGAGTTTCTGTGGGTCCTTGTGAAAAGTTTTGCTGCATCTACAAACATCTTTTTCCTTTTTTATTTTTATTTTCTTAAATGTGGTTTTATTGATTTTTAGAGAGAGAGATAGAAACAAAGATGAGAGAGAGATATCATCCATTGGCTGCCTCCTGCACGTATCCCAATTGGGGATCAAGCCCACAGACTGGGCATGTGCCCTGACTGGGAATAGAACTGTGACCTCTTGATTCATAGGTTGATGCCTAACCATTGAGCTGCACCAGCTGGGCTCATCTATTCTTTTATAACTTGTATTTTTAGTGTTATTTCTAAGAAGTCTAAGGTTACAAAGATTTTCGTCTGATAAAGTTGTAGATCTTATATTAAGGTCCTTGATCCATTTGAGTTAATTTTTGTGTACGTATACTGTAAGGAAGAAGTCCAACTTCATTCTTTTTCAGTGTGGAGCCATTCGTCCCAGCTCCAGTTGCTGAAGAGATTATTCTTTCCCTCCTGAATAGTCTTGGTAACCTTGTCAAAAGTCAGTTGGCCATAAATGTGAAGTTGTATTTCTGGAGTCTCAGTTTCATTCGATTGATCTACATCTCTGTCCTTATACAAGTCCCAGTGTCTTAATTACTGTAGCTTGGTTTTGAATTCAGAAAGTATGACTCCTCCAACCTTGTTTTGCTTTTTCACAATTGTATTGGCTATTCTGAGTCCCCTGAATTTCCATGTGAACTGTAGAACTTGTTTCTTAGTTTCTTCAAAGCAGCCAGCTGGGATTTTGATAGTGATTGGGTTGAACTTACAGATCAATTTGGGGAATACTGTCTTCTTAACAATATTAAATCTTCTGAACAGAGATGTCTTTCCATTTATTTAGATCTTTATTTTCTTTGAACATGTTTTGTTTTTGTTGTCATGCATTTGACTTGTCTGCGAGAGTGTAATTGTTTTCTTAATTTCATTTTTGATTGTTCATTGCTAGTATATAGAAATAATTCTGATTTTTGTTCATCAGCCTTGATGAACTCTTTCTTCTTTTTTTAAAAAAATATATTTTATTGATTTTTTACAGAGAGGAAGGGAGAGAGATACAAAGTCAGAAACATCGATGAGAGAGAGACATCGATCAGCTGCCTCTTGCACACCCCACAGTGGAGATGTGCCCACAAGCAAGGTACATGCCCCCGACCGGAATCGAACCTGGGACCTTTCAGTCCGCAAGCTGACACTCTATCCACTAAGCCAAACCGGTCTCGGCAATGAACTCTTTCTTGACTATCTTTTGCATGTCTGTATATCCAGAGCTCCCACTGTGACAATCCCAAAGCCTTTCCTAGTGTGGGCAGGCTCCAGGGATGAACACTGGACTGCTACTAAGAACCTCTGAGGGTCTCTCACTCATTCTGGGGACATGAATTGAGTGCCCACTCTGCCAGGCACTCTTTCTTTTTTAAAAAATTAAATCTTTATTATTCAGATTATTACATTTGTTTCTCTTATTTCCCCTCCATAGCACCCCTCCACCCAGCTCCCACCCTTTCCTCTGCCCTTACCTCCCTCCCATTGACCTCATCCATAGGTGTATGATTTTTTGTCCAGTCTCTCCCTGTACACCCCTCACCCCTTTCCCCCTGAGAATTATCAGTCCACTCCCTTTCTGTGCTCCTGATTCTATTATATTCACCAGTTTATTCTGTTGATCAAATTTTTAATTCACTTAATTTTTAGATTCACTTCTTGATAGATCCGTATTTGTTGGTCATATTTTTTGGCTTTTACCTTTTTCTTCTTCCTCTTCTCAAAGAGTACCTTTCAGCATTTCATATAATATTGGTTTGGAGTTGATGAACTCCTTTAGCTTTTTCTTGTCTGTGAAGCTCTTTATCTGCCCTTCAATTCTGAATGATAGCTTTGCTGGATAGATTATTCTTGGTTGTAGGTTCTTGCTTTTCATCACGTTGAATATTTCTTGCCACTCCCGTCTGGCCTGCATCGTTTCTGTTGAGAAATCAGCTGACAGTTGTATGGGTGCTCCCTTGTAGGTAATGAACTGTTTTAATATTGCTGCTTTTAATATTCTCTCTTTGTCTTTTGCTCTTGGTATTTTAATTATGATGTGTCTTGGTGTGGTCCTCTTTGGATTCCTTTTATATGGGGTTCTGTGTGCTTCCTGGACTCGTAAGTCTATTTCTTTCACTAGACGTGGGAAGTTTTCAGTCATTATTTTTTTAAATAGGTTTTCAGTATCTTGTTCTCTCTCTTCTGGCACCCCCACAATTCTGATGTTGGTACACTTGAAGCTGTCCCAGAGTCTCCTTACATTATCTTCACATTTTTGGATTCTTTTCTCTTGCTTTTCCAGTTGAGTGTGTTCTGCTTCTTTATATTTCAAATTTTTTACTTGATTCTTGCCTGCCTCTAGTCTGCTGTTAGGCCTCTGTATAATATTTTTTATTTCAGTCAGTGTCTCTAGTTGGTCCTTTTTCATCTCCTCTTGGCTCTCTCTAACTTTATCCAACTCTTCTAGCATATTCTTGAAAAACCTTATAAGCATGGTTTTGAACTCTATATCCAGTCTTTTGTTTTCCTCCATTTCTTTTGTTTGTGATCCCTTCCCTTGTCTTGGCATTTTCACTATGCCAAGAGAACTTCTGTGTTGGATTCAGCCTTATGATACCAGACTTGCAAAACTGAAGAAGCCTCTGTTGAGCTTGGGAGGGATGGAGTCTCAGGGCTTAAGGGACTGCCTTGCCTTCCAGTTGGCCCTGCCCTCCACGGCCCCTGAGTCTCATGTGACTGGGTAATCGCTGGAGCAGTCCCTATGCGCCCCCCCCGCCCCCCCTCGCAGTGCCTCTAGACCACTGCCTTTCCGGGTCCCCTGCTCTCCAGGACCACATGAGTCTAGGTCCCCAGGGTTTCACCCGAAACAGGGGCTTATGGAGTCAGAAGTGGCACAGTTGGGAGGGTCTGTCTCCCGCCCACTCGAGAAAGCCAGCTGCACAATCAGCAGTCTGTCCTCTGCACAGTGCCGTGTGCGCCACCAGGCCTCTGATCTTTTGCGACTCCCCTAAATTTCCGTACACCTCTCCCTTTTCACAGTCCAAACCCCCCCGTATGAGTTTTGGCTGGATCTGGGGTTTAGTGTCATAAGATAAGGGGTTCAATGCCTTTGAGAGTCTCCATTTCCCTCCCTCCAGAGAAAGCCAGCCAGGTACTCTGGCACCTGCTCTCTCCACGCGCACATCTCCGTACCTCAGCTTTTTGCAGTTCCTCTGGATCTCCGTGAGCCCCTCTCTTTCCTTCTAGCTGTAGAACTTCCACTCAGCCAGCTTTCCTGTGGTTCTGGATGATGTCTGTTCTGTCTTTTAGTTGTAGTTTTGAAATTGTTGTGCGACGCAGCAGTGTAGGTGTTTACCTATGCTGCCATCTTGGATTCTCTCTGCCAGGCACTCTTTGAAGCACTGGGACATCCTATCCCATATAATAAAGAAGTATTATGCAAATTAACCTTCACACTGTCACAAGATGGTTGTGCCCATAGCGGAGGTGGGGTTCCCATAACACAAGATGGCTATGCCCACAGTGGAGGCAGGGTTTCCATGATGAGGGATCAATAGGAACCTGAGGCTGCGTGGCGCCTGGCCAGAGTGGAAGACCTGAGGCTGTGCCCACCGCCCAGTGGGGCTTGACTGGGGACCTTGGGCTGCACTCCCCAGCGCCGGGCCAGAGGACCTGAGGCCACGCCCCCCTGGTGGTTAATACACTCCCACAGGGCTCACAGTGGGAGCTTTAGATATGCACAGCCGTACGCGCAGCCAGAAGCCAGGATCATGGCTGGCGAGTGCGGCAGCAGTGGCGGAAGCCTTTCCTACCGCCACAGCAGCTGGCCTTCCCTGAGGGGCCCCAGACTGCGAGAGAGCACAGGCCAGGCTGAGGGGACCCCCTCCCCCACCCGAGGGCGTGAATTTTGTGCAGCAGGCCTCTAGTAGATAGTAAATGAGATAATGAGATGATTTCAGCTTGAGAAATCTATGAAGAAAGTAAAACAGAATATGTGCTAGGGGAGTGACTAGTTATGCGTTTGAGAGGGGTTTTTTTGATTTTAATAATTTTTTTTACTTTTCAAATACAGTGGATGGCCAATGTTTTATTAGCTTCAGGAGTGGTTAGACCTTTATATAACTTACAAAGTGATCACCTGCTACCATACACAGTTATTACAATATGATTGACTATATTCCCTATCCCTATGACTATTTTGTAACTACCAATGATGGTACTTTTTAATTCCTTCACCTTTTTCACCTTTTTCACCCATCCCCCTAATAGCCCTTCCCTCTGGCACTTCTCAAATATTCTCTGTATCTGTGAGTCTGTGTCTGTTTTGTTTTGTTTATTTTGTCCTTTAGATTCCACATGTAAGTGAGATCATGTGGTATTTGTCTTTCTCTGCTGACTTACTTCCCTTATAATGCCCTCTAGATCCATCCATGATGTCACAAGTGGCAATAGTTCATTCTTTTTTTATGGCTGAGCAGGGTTCCATGGTGTACAGGTAGCTCATTCAGTTGATGGGCATGGGTTGCTTCCATATCTTGGCTATTGTACATAACGCTGCAGCAGACATAAACATTCAGATATCTTTACAAAGTATTATTTTGGATTTCTTTGTATAAATATCTAGAAGTGGGATTGCTGTTCTATTTTTAATTTTTTGAGGAATTTGAGGGGTTCTTTGAATTGCGTCAGAGAGAATATTCCTAGAAATGTTGCTTTTTAAAAATATATATTTTATTGATTTTTCATAGAGAGGAAGGGAGAGGGACAGAGAGTTAGAAACATCGATGTGAGAGAAACATCGTTCAGCTGCCTCCTGCACATCCCTCACTGGGGATGTGCCTGCAACCAAGATACATGCCCTTGACCGGAATTGAACCCAGGACTCCCCAGTCTGCAGGCCAACGCTCTATCCACCGAGCCAAACCGGTTTTGGCAAAATGTGGCTTTTGAGCTGGGATCCAGATGATGAGGAAGAACTCAGTGTTGGAAGATTGGGAAGGTTGTTCCTGGCATAAGGAACAGCAAGTACAATGGTCCTGAGGTGGGAATAGGTTCCTCGTGTTCAAGGGTATGGGAGAGAGCAGTGGGTGTGAGGAGCTGTGTTCAGGGGATGGGAGAGAGCGGTGTGCGTGGGGAGCTGTGTTCAGGGGATGTGAGGGAGCGGTGTGTATTTAAAGTGTTCCTATGTGCCGCCCCCAGTGCCTCCCGAAGGACAGTGGGGTTTCAGTCTGAGGTCGCCAGCTCTTGTCCCCAGCTGCATGTAGATGAGGTGCCAGGGAGCCTGCCTCCGCCGGCCCCAGCACCCACCTTCGCGCTTCCCCTTTTCAGGGCTTTCCCCGCAGCAGTTGCCCAGGAACTCTGGCTGTGCCACCCCCCCCTTGGGTACCACGGGCACCCTGGGAGCATGGCCGACGAAGACCTCATCTTCCGCCTGGAAGGCGTTGGCGGCAGCCAGACCTCCGGGGCTGGCCATGATGGGGACTCTGACACAGACAGCGACGACGAGGAAGGGTACTTCATCTGTCCCATCACCGATGACCCCAGGGCACACCAGCATGGCAGCTGCAAAGGTGGTGATGAGGGCAGCCACCTAATGAAAAGTGAGCAGCATGGCTTCGGTGCCTCCCCGGGGAGCTCCTTGCATTTCAAGGTGAGTGGCTCCCCACCCATCTACCCCACCCCCCACTCGCCCCGGCCACCCACCACGGCCCATCTATCCCCGCCCCGCCACTCACGCCACCTACACCACCTACCTCGGCCCCTCTGTCCCCGCCCCGGCCACCCACTGCAACGGCTGTCAGTATCTCAAGTAGGGCAGCACTGTCCGCTACATCCTGGGTCTGAGTTTGTGCCTGTTAAGCAGATTGTCAACTTAGAATAGTGTTTTTCAAAGAGCTGCTCAGGACCCACTCCTGGTTGTGAAACCTTGATCAACTTTTTTTTAAAGAAATGTGCATTTATAAATAAGAGATCAATCAAAGGACTTGTATGCATGCATATAAGCATAACCAATGAACATAGACACTGGGGGGTTGGGGTATGCCTGGGAGGGAGGGGAGGCAATGGGGAGATATGTATAAAAAATTAATTTAAAAAAAAAAAGAAATGTGCATTTAGAGGACTCGGAAATACTGAGAGGCAATACAAATTGTAAAGATATGTTTTTTGGAACATATGTATGCACACGTTCATATTTACACATGTAAATACGGTGATCAGATTCTCACGGTGGATCAATTAAATATTTTTATTTCACCCCAATGTGTGCATGTGGTTCAGGGACGAGATGTAAAATATAGTCCTTGGTGTTGGTTGCAGTAATAAAAGTGCTTGGCGTGGCCTGGGTAGCTTAGCAGTTGAGCATCAACCCAGGAACGACGGCCACCAACTTGATTCCTGGTCAGGGCACATGTCCGGGTTGCGGGCTCCATCCCCTGTGCAAGAGGCAGCTGATGGATGATGTTTCTCTTTTGTCGATGTTTCTATCTCTCTATCCTCCTCCCTTCCTCTCTCTCTGAAAATCAGTAAAAGCATATTTTTTTTAAAGAAAGTCCATACTTGGGTTGGGCATCCTCCTCCTGGCTTGAGGAAAAGGGCATTTGTTTTGTTAGGGATTTGTGTTCATATCATGGCAAAGCTTGTGTAAAGGAGAGGAAGAAGAGAAACATTACTGGACTTTTGTATAACTGGTGGTAAAAAAAATGTAATGTAGTACTATTGTCCTTATTTAATTTAATCCTCACAAACAAAATGCTTATTTTGCTTTAGTAGGCAAAATGCTTATTACCATTAGAGATTTGAAATTAAAATCATGTTTGTAACCTCAGAATGTTCTTAGAAAATTAATAATTAAAGTTCTTGGACAGTTGAATAGTTTTCTTTTCAGGGCCAGAAGTCTAGTTAGAGTTCCTCTGGGGCAGGCAGCTCCAGAAATAGCCCTGGGGGTCCCCCTGAGGTTGGGGCCACTGAAGGGTGAGATTGTGGCTTGCCTGCTGCCTGTTTTATGGAGGCCCTTGAAGCACACTCGCCCCCAGGGGAAGGGCAAGAGACTGTGCAGCCTGGGTAGCTGTGCAGAAGGAGTTCTGTCCATCTAGGTCAGGAAGGCTCCAGGCCTGATCCCAGAGTGGTGGGCGGAGGGACTCTTGAAACAGAATCCAGCTCCTCAGGCTGAAGACAAAAGGGGAATAGATTGTGACAATTCAGGAGTTTCGTGGAACCCAGGGGCGGAAGTAACCAGATCCAGGAGCCTGAAGGCAGGAGGATCTCTGCCTATTCATTTTTGTCTTTAATTGATATTTTGAGGGAGAGGGAGAAAGAAGAGAGGAGAGGAGGGGAGGGGAGGGGAAGAAAGAGGAGAAGAGGAGGGGAAAGGAGGAGAGAAAACAAGAATGTTGATTTGTTTTTCTTCTTAGGTATTCATTGGTTGATTTTTATATGTGCCCTGACTGAGAATCAAATCCACAATATTGGTGTATCAGATCGATGCTCTAACTAATAGCTACCCAGCCAGATACTATCTGCCTATTCTTTACTAGAAGCCTGGTGCATGAAATTCATGCACCAGCTGGGGAGACAGGGAGGGGGCGGTGGCAGTCCCTTCAGCCCAGCCTGAACTCTCTCCAGTCTGGGATCCCTCAGAAGATGTCCAATTGCCGGTTTTGGCCTGATCCCAGGGATTGGATTGAAACTGGCAATTGGGCATTCCTGTCACAATCTGGGACCACTGGCTCCTAACTGCCCCTCACCCTCCGCCAGCCTGATCACTCCTAACCTCCTCTACCTGCCTGCCTCATTGCCCCTAACTGCCCCCCTGCCATCCTGGTCACTCCTAACTGCCCCACCCGTCGGCCTGTTCGCTCCATGCAGCCTCCTGGTCAGTTGTTTGGTCATCCCTCACTAACCCCCCTGCTGGCCTGGTTGCCCCATGCAGCCTACTGTTCAATTGTGACCAATTTGCATATTACCCTTTTATTAGTATAGATTCTTCTCTGTCCCTCAGTCTACACAGTGAGAAAATGGACCTCCCAGCCATGGTCCCTCCTTACAGATGGAGCCATATGCAAAGGCAGATTTGACCCTCTGCACCCCAGTTCTGAGGGTGGGAGGAGGGGAATCTGGCTGGCCTAGCTTGGGTCTGGCATCCTCCATCACTGATGTGGTCAGTGTTGGCCAGGGCATGGGATGGGACTCGGGGGAGTCACAGAAAAGGGCCTGTTTCCAGGGCAAGAGGATCCTGCTGGTCTTCAGGGATAGGGGTAGGGGGAAGGGGAAGGACTCAGGAGAGCTCCATTCAGCTGCCTGTTCTCAGGAAATGGGTCTGGGGGGCCTTCTAGCACACACTTAGTAAGTCCCCAAGCTGAAGGGTCTCAGACACGGATGGGCACAGTCTCTGACCACAGTAGCTCAGTATGGTAAGGCTTTTAAAGGGAACGCAGGCCAAGTGATCCAGGAAGGGTTTTTTTCTGTAGGTGTGGCTTTAGAGAATGAGCTTCATGTGGGCAGGGCCCTGTGTGACCTTTTGCCACTTACCCAGGGTTGGAATATGCAATGTTGGCATGTGCCCTTACCAGGAATCAAACCTATACTTTTATTGGAATGGGCATATGAAATGAAACTCCACATAACTGAGCCACAGGGTCCCCAAGCTGAAGGATGCCTAGAGCCATGCTGTGCACACAGTAAGTGCTTCATTTGGAATCAGTGAGGCGATGGTTGAATGCTGAGCTCACTTCCCTCTGGGTGCTGTACCTCTAAAGAGCACATGGAAATAGTACTATCTAATAAAAGAGTAATATGCAAATTAACCATTGCCCCTCTATACCCACAAGCCACATCCACCAGCCAGTCAGGAGCAAATATGCAAATTAATCCCAACCAAGATGGCTATGGCCACAGAAAGAGCAGGAGGGCAGCTTGAGTTTCCCCAGTGATGGAGGAAGCCAAATTTTCCACACACCCTGGCGGGCCTAGGCCTCCATTCACGACTACAAAGTTTAAATTATAGATAAATAAATCCCAACAAAAATGGTGGTAGTCTCAGAGCTGGAGAGAGGAGAAGGCTAGGGTTGCCCCGGCGATGGAAGAAGCCAAGTTTCTACAGCCCTGGCCTGTCTTGGCCTCCACTTAAGGCTATAAAGTTTTAATTGTAGAAGATAAATAAATCCCAGATAGCAGGGCCTCCACTTGGGTCGCCAGGGGGCATGGCTGGCCTGAAAATCACCATAGGCCCCTCACCCAGGCCACCCCTCACCCCAAGGGAACCCCCACCCTGATCCCGGACATCCTTCAGGGCAAACCAGCTGGCCCCCACCCATGCACCAGGCCTCTAACCTATCTAATAAAAGAGCAATATGCAGATTGACTATCACTCCAACACACAAGATGGCTGCCCCCATGTGGTCAAAGATCTTGTCTCCATGTGGACACAAGATGGCCACCACAAGATGGCTAGCAGGGGAAGGCAATTGGGAGAGATTACCAAGGGAGGACAGTTGTGGGTGATCAGGCCAGCAGGGGAGGGACCAGGCCTGCAAGGGAGGGAAGTTGGGGCTGACCGGGCCTGCAGGGGAGGGCAGTTAGGGGCAAACAGGCTGGCAGGGGAGCAGTTAGGCATCAATCAGGCTGGCAGGGGAGTGGTTAGGGGGTGATCAGGCTTGCAGATAGAAGCGGTTAGGGGCAATCAGGAAGGTAGGCAGATTAGCAGTTGGGAGCCAGCAGTCCTGGATTGTGAGAGGGATGTCCAACTGTCCGTTTAGGCCCGATCCTAGTGGGTTCGGGCCTAAATGTGCAGTCAGATGTCCCTCAAGGGATCTCAGATTGGAGAGGGTGCAGGCTGGGCTGAGGGACACCCCCTCTGCCTGTGCATGAATTTTGTGCACCAGGCCTCTAGTATTTACACAAAACCCCTGTGGGTCATCTGACTGACAATAGTTATTAAAATAAAATACTTATGGCTCAGACAGCAATCCCATCTCTAAGATTCATCATTAGCCAAAGTGTCCCATCCAAGGTGCTGTTGATATTTGGGAGGGACAATTCTTAGTGGGTAGGAATGTCCCTTATAATGCAGGAGAGTCAGCATGCCTGGCCCCTGCCCACAAGGGCCACATACCCCTACTCATTAGGACAACCCAGAGTGCCCTCCCTTGCAGGCCTGATCACCCACAACTGTCCTCCCTTGGTAGTCTCTCCCAACTGCCTTCCCCTGCTAGCCATCTTGTGGTGGCCATCTTGTGTCCACATGGAGACAAGATCTTTGACCACATGGGGGCAGCCATCTTGTGTGTTGGAGTGATAGTCAATCTGCATATTGCTCTTTTATTAGATAGGTTAGAGGCCTGGTGCATGGGTGGGGGCCAGCTGGTTTGCCCTGAAGGATGTCCGGGATCAGGGTGGGGGTTCCCTTGGGGTGAGGGGTGGCCTGGGTGAGGGGTATATTTGCAAATCCTGCACGGGGTTCTGCCTCCACCAGGAATCAGGACAAAAAAGTTAGCACATATTTACACATTCTGGCAAAGCACACTGCCGGCGATGAAGGAAAACATGGAAACCGCTCAGATGTCCGTGCAGAGGGACCTGCTACAGCGCCAGTTCTACCGCTCACTGCATGTGCTGGAGAGCACAGGTGGCCTCCCATGGGATTTGACGTGGAAACCAAATGGAGATACGCAAATCTGGGGCAGATCTGTGGAAAGCCTTTGGCACAGTGCTGGTCCTTATGTACCATCTGTTTTGATTTTCATATGCTGTGTTGTTTTTATTTTATTTTTTAAATATATTTTTATTGATTTAAGAGAGAAAGGGGGAGAGAGAGAGAGAGAGAGAGAGAGAGAGAGAGAGAGAGAGAGAGAGAGAGGAGAGAGAGAGAGAGAGATTGAAACATCAGAGATGAGAATCACTGATCAGCTGCTTGCTGCATGCCCCCTACTGAGGATTGAGCCCACAACCCAAGCATGTGCCCTGGATGGGAATCAACCCCAGGACCCTTTAGTCCACAGGCCGATGCTCTATCCACTGAGCCAAACCGTTTTGTTTTTATATGCTGATATGTATAAAAGCGAGTTGAAATATAATACAATCCCACTTTTTTTTAGTTTTTTTTTTATTTAATAAATCTTTATTGTTCAGACTATTACAATTGTTCCTCTTTTTTTTCCCCTTAGCTTCCCTCTACCTGGCTCCCACCCCTCCCTCTGCCCTTACCTCTCCCAACCCTTGCCATTGTCCTCATCCATAGGTGTATGATTTTTGTCCAGTCTCTCCTGCACTTCCCTCACCCCTTTCCCCTGAGAATTGTCAGTCCACTCCCTTTCTATGCCCCTGATTCTATTATATTCACCAGTTTATTCTGTTCATCAGATTTTTAATTCACTTAATTTTTAGAGTCACTTGTTGATAGATATGTATTTGTTGTCCATAATTTTTTATCTTTACCTTTTTCTTCTTCCTCTTCTCAAAGAGTACCTTTCAGCATTTCATATAATACTGGTTTGGAGTTGATGAACTCCTTTAGCTTTTTCTTCTCTGTGAAGCTCTTTATCTGCCCTTCAATTCTGAATGATAGCTTTGCTGGATAGATTATTCTTGGTTGTAGGTTCTTGCTATTCATCATGTTGAATATTTCTTGCCACTCCCATCTAGCCTGCATAGTTTCTGTTGAGAAATCAGCTGAGTTGTAGGGATACTCCCTTGTAGGTAATTAACTATTTTTCTCTTGCTGCTTTTAATATTCTCTCTTTGTCTTTTGCTCTTGGTATTTTAATTATGATGTGTCTTGGTATGGTCCTCTTTGGATTCCTTCTGTATGGGGTTCTGTGCACTTCCTGGACTTGTAAGTCTATTTCTTTCACCAGTTGGGGGAAGTTTTCAGTCATTATTTCTTCAAATAGGTTTTCAGTATCTTGTTCTTTTTCTTTTTCCGGCACCTCCATAATTCTGATATTGGTATGCTTGAAGTTGTCCCAGAGGCTCCTTACACTATCTTCACATTTTTGGAATCTTTTTTCTTTTTGCTTTTCCAGTTGAGTGTTTTCTGCTTCTTTGTATTTCAGATCTTTGACTTGATTCTTGCCTTCCTCTAGTCTGCTGTTAGGTCTCTGTATAAATTTTTTTTTATTTCAGTCAGTGTATGTTTAATTTCTAATTGGTCCTTTTTCATCTTCTCTTGGGTCTCGCTAAATGTATCCATCTTTTTCTAGGAAATTCTTGAAAAACCTTATAACCATGGTTTTGAACTCTATATCCAGTTGTTTGTTTTTCTCCATTTCTTTTGTTTGTGATCTGTTCCTTTGTCTCCTCATTTTCACTGCTTCCCTGAGTTGGTAGAGTAGCTTTGTGTGCTAGGTGTCCTATATGGCCCAGTAGCTCTGCCTCCCCAGTTACCTTAGGTGGACTCTCTTGGTACACCTCTTTGTGGACTGTGTGTACAGTCTTGTTGTAGTAAACCTTGATTGTTGTTGGTATCACTAGAGGGAATTGACCTCCAAGCCATTTGGTTTTGAGGATCAGCTGTGTCTACGCTGGCAGCACAATCCCACTTTTATATATACACACATACACATATACATACACACATATATACATATATGTGTATTTGCATGACAAAAACTGACAGAATTTTGCATGCAACATTAAACAGTAATTCTGAGGGGGAGGGTGCAGTTAAGGGGGACTTTGATGATCTGTTTTATTATATATCATACATTACATATTATAAACATTTGGTGCTTTTAAAAGTACATGTATGTTACTTATATGCACAAATAGTGTTTTTAGAAGGAATATGAAACAAAAATCAAATCAAGAAGGCAAAGTTCCAAGTCCTCTCCAAGCCAGGGAGCCTGAGGCCCAGGGGCCTTCTGGCTTTGCTTTGTGTCTCTTCCTGACCCCTCTTTTACCGGCTGTCTCTGTATCTGTTAAGATGGGTAGGTGGCTCCCTGAGAACCTGAGTTGAAGACAGGGGCCCTAGCCATCTCCTGTGCTTCCTGGGGCTGCGCACCCTCTGAGCTTTGTGTGAGCCTGTCACCCTCTGTCATTCTCTGTGACTGCAAGGTGGAGCACTGGGGTTCTCTGAAGTGGGCTCCGTGGCGACTTTGGAGGGAGACCACAGCTCAGTTTTCCAAACCTCACTCTCTCTGGGAGTCGACAAACCTAACCTGTTTTTTATTTACTGTTGACATGGCAACCTGGCTGGTTTAAGCAAAATGGCCACCTGGCATTCCTGCAACGCGCTTTGCCAGGCAGGTACGGGGCGTGTATTGGTTGGCGGGTTCTGTCCCTACACAGGCCAGGCCTTCCACCCGCTCCGCAACGATGTGTCCCACCTGCACGCCGCCCACTCCTTTTCTCCTTCTTTCTCATTTCTCCATTTCCCAGAATAAGAATATGTTTTACATTTTTTAATAGAGTAGGACATTATATTTTTAACAGTTATTTTCCTGGCCTGGGACACTCTTGGGGATCGCTCCCCATGAGCACACTCTCCTGTGTGTAAGGTGGATTCCATTGTGTTCCATCACATGAGGTGTGTGGGTTAGGTGACCCCTCTTGAGGGACACGTATGTTTCCTTTTTTTCCCTATTGTAGGCAGTGCTGTAATACATCTGCTTCTATATATATGTAAGTGAAGTTTAAAATGTATATAGTATGAACAAGGTAAAAAGAGTTCAAACTGTAGAAGTTATATACATGGGAAAGCCTTCCCCTCTGATCCTCTTTCTGGGGGCTGACTTTCCTTGCACGGATGGGCCGATGCCAGCCAAAGCTTCCTAGCAGGCTGGGTGCTGCGCTGCACGTGTGCTCATGTCAATTCATTTAACCTGCGCAGCAGACCTTATTGGTTAGCATTTGACACTAAGCCCGAGCCTCTGCAATCTTCACTGTTGGGGCTCTGGATGGCTGCGGTGTGCTGTCTTGTATACACTGTTATTTTTTAAATATGTTTTTATTGATGTCAGAGAGGAAAGGAGAGGGAGGGAGAGAGAAACATCAGTGATGCCCACAATCTGGGCATGTGCCCTGACTAGGAATCGAACCTGCAGCTTTTTGGTGCATGGGATGACACTCTAACCAACTGAGCCACAACTATTCTATTGTTTTTTAATGGCTGAATATCATGCCATTGCTTGGAAACAGCATGATATAAGTAGCCACTCCCTTGTGGATGGATAGGCAGGTCATTTCCAGTTTCCTGCTACCAAAACCAGTGCTTCCATAGTATCCCTGTGAGTATGTTCTCCTACCCACACAGGGGTGTGCAGCCAGGGACCCCACGCCCTCCTCCAGAGGGGGAGTGGCAGGAGCAAAACATTTGTAGGTATAGAAATTGGCTGGGCATTGCCAGTTGCCCTGCAAAGAGGTCATACCAGTATCTGTGCCCCAGGATATATGAGTATCCTTGCTTCCTATACCCTTGTTGGCAGACTTTGGTGATGATACTGATTTTTTCAGTGCACCCAGGGTGGCTCTCACAGCTTGTTCAAAGGACAGCCATCACTGGGAATGACACGGAGGAGACAGTGTTTGATGACTCTCTGGGAAGAGAGGCATCCCTGCCCACCTCAACCCTGGGAGGCCACGTCCTGGCAGCACTGGGCTTCTGCCCCTGCCCAGTGACCCTGCCCAGAGGTGCTGGGTGACCAATTCTGAGCTCTGCCTGCTGTTCTGAGAATGCAGACACAGAGAGGCATGCTTAGGCATCCTGGGTCCAAAAAAGTTTGGCCTTCCAGCAAGATAAGGACCTGCTGGGCAGATGAAGGAAAAAGAGTGATGCTGGCATTGGGCAGGGGCCACCTGGTGACCTGGGCTCTGAAAAGCAGGAGGTGGGGGAGGTTTAAGTTAGGCTGTGGGAACTCGTGTTTCCAAAGTATGTGCTTGTGCTATAAAATGCAAATAGCCTTCGTGAAAGTGCTGGGGCACAAAGGTCCCCCTTCTTTTATTTTCTTTTGTAAAAGTTTTTTTAGCATTTTCAGTGAAGTACAATTTACATGCCATACACTTTACCCATTTAAAACATACGATTCAGTGGCTTTTGGTATATTCATAAAATCATGCATTCATCACTACTCTCAATGTTAACTCATTTCATTACCTTAAAAAAAAACCCATACCTTTTACCCATCACCCCCCATGTCCCCATCCCACCCAGCCCCTGGCAACCACTAATTTACTTCCAGTCTTTGTGGATTTGCCTTTTCTGGACATTTCATACAAACAGGATTATACAGCCTGTGGCCTTTCATGCCTGGCTGCTTTCACTTGGCTTAATGTTTTCCACACTCACCCAGGTGTGGCCTCTGCCAGTACTTCCTCTCTTTTTATCCCCCACTGTTACTCCATTGTAGAAATAGACCATGTTTCATTTATCCATTCGTCAGCTGATGCACTTGCGAGTCGTTTCTCCCTCTGGCTGTTATGGACAGAACTATGAAAATCTTGGGTAGACATGTTTCTGTTTCTCTTGGATAGATGTTAGGAGAGGAATACTCTATTTGGCCATTGTTCGTTTTGTGAAAGAGCAGGCAACTGGGACTTGACAAGTTGTGTGTGTTTTTTTTTTTTTAAAGTTATATATATTTCAGAGAGACAGAGAGGGAGAGAGAAACATCAATGATGACAGAGAATCATTGATCAGCCACCTCCTGCACACCCCCCACTGGGGATCTAGCCCACAACCCAGGCATGTGCCCTGACCAGGAATCATGACCTCCTGGTTCATAGGTTGACGCTCAACCACTGAGACATGCTGGCCAGGCAACAAGCTGGGGTTTGAGTCCTGGGTCTGCATGTCTGCAGGCAAGTCTCCTCCTTGCTCTCTGAGCCTTGGGTCCCCTATCACTGAGCTGAGAACTCTCCTACCTGCCTGTGTGCCCTTAACAAGGTTGCCAGGGTCCTGTCAGGGGCAAGGCTCCCAGGAGGCAAGGGCATCATGCCATCCTATTGCTGTTGCTTTGCTGTTCTCTCCAGCCTTCCCATCCTGCCCTCTTTAGCCATGGCTCTGACTTTTACTGGTTGGGGAGGGATCAGCTGTCACTGCTACTTTTGACAAAGACTTCTTGAGGGTTTTCAGCTTTGTTTCTTTTTCAATTATTCATTTTATTGATTGTAGAAGTAATTGGTGTTCCTTGCAGAAAACAGTGAAAGTAGATATAATTGCTATGAAGGTCCTAGAGTATAGTTCAGACTGTTCTGTATTTCAGTATAAACTCCAAGCCCAGTCACCAACCAGGGGCTTTGTACTGCACAATGTTCTGCATGCTCTGTTGCCAGTGCTCCCCAGCACCCACTGGTGTGTCCTCACACATCTGTAAGCAGGGATCCAATCATTGTTTGTCATGGCTCCATGGAGGCCCATCGTATGGATACACCACTGTTTCCCTCAGCATCTTCTTGGGTGGGAGACTTAGTCTTATACTGCTGTATTCAGTGTTGGGCTTCTTGGAAATGGCACGAAACCTCTAAATGCATGTGGCCAGTGTGGGGCCACTATCAGCATTCATCCCAGGGTGTGACTGCATCCTCAC
Source organism: Lasiurus cinereus (assembly GCA_011751065.1). NCBI lineage: Eukaryota > Metazoa > Chordata > Mammalia > Chiroptera > Vespertilionidae > Lasiurus > Lasiurus cinereus. Next base: position 669,218 of record JAAGEH010000092.1, on the reverse strand, counting down.
TTCTTCCCACTCCTTTGATTTGTCCTTGGGCCTGGTTTCCTGTTGGCTAGGAGGGGTGGGGCACAGCTCTGTCACGGAAGTGAGGATGGAAAACATGCTTTGTAGCACTCATTGGTGAATGTAACAATTGCCGTCTGGGGGAGAAGGCCTCCAGCAGCCACCAGTGCCTTCTGTGCAATCTGGAAGCCTTGGTGGCAGTGAATGACATAGAACAACAGCCACCACATCCTGGGTGGCCAAGAAGTTGCAGACACGTGACTCATATCCAACCTCGCTCCTGACACCCCAGGAGACTTATTTTTACTATTTCTGTTACATTTTTATTTTGTGCTCTCCAGTTTTGAAGAACCAAATTCTTTCTGTTCGCTAAGCAAGGTTCTGTTTTCCTTTTCATGAAACCCTGAGTCCTCCTGCCTGTACAAGGTTCATTAGTCCATCACAGCTGAGTTTAGGGTCTGCAGAACTAGAGAATGTGAGAGCTGGCAGGGCCTGGAGAAATATCTACCCAGTGGCCTTCATGGGCTTTGATTTACATGTGCAATCCCTAAGACATTCTTAAAGCTAACACACACACAATGCAGAGAAAACTGGTCTCCTCCATGAACCTCGTATCCTCTGTTCCCAGAGAGAATCATTGTATCTGCTTGATGTAAGTCACTTTCAGATCTTTTTAAATGCATTTATATCTAAATAGACTTTTATGTATATACTAGAGGCCCAGTGCACGAAATTCATCCCTCAGCCCAGCCTGTACACTTTCCAATCTGGGACCCTTTGAGAGATGTCCGACTGCCCATTTAGGTTCAATCCCTCTCACAATCCAGGACTGCTGGCTCCCAACCACTTGCCTGCCTGCCTTCCTGATTGCCCCTAACTGCTTCTGTCTGCTTACCTTCCCAGTCACCCCTAACTGCCTTCCCTTGCAGGCCTGGTCCCCTCCAACTGCCCTCCCCTGCAGGCCTGGTCTCTCCCAACTGCCTTCCCCTGCTGGCCTGATTGCCCACAACTGCCCTCCTTTGCAGGCCTGGTCCCTCCCAACTGCCATCCCCTACTGGCAATCTTGTGGTGGCCATCTTGTGTCCATATGGGGGCAGGATCTTTTGACCACATGGGGGCAGCCATCTTGTGTGTTGGAGTGATGGTCAATCTGCATATTCTCTTTTATTAGATAGGATAGAGGCCTGGTGCATGGATGGGGGCCAGCTGGTTTGCCCTGATGGGTATCCTGGATCAGGGTAGAGGTTCCTGTGGGGCATGGGGCAGCCTGGGTGAGGGGTCTGTGGTGGTTTGCAGGCCTGCCATTCCCCCTGGTGACCCAAGTGGAGGCCCTGGTATCTGGGATTTATTTATCTTCTATAATTGAAACTTTGTAGCCTTAAGTGGAGGCCAAGGCAGGCCAGGGCTGCAGAAGCTTGGCTTCCTCCATTGCTGGGGGCAACCCTAGTCTCCTGCTCTCTCCAGCTCCATGGTTGCCACCATTTTTGTTGGGATTTATTTATCTTCTGTAATTGAAACTTTGTAGCCTGGAGTGATGGCCTGGGCCAGCCAGGGTGTGCAGAAAGCTTGGCTTCCTTCATCGCTGGGGAAACCCAAGCCTCCCTCCTGCTCTCTTCATGGCTGTAGCCATCTTTGTTTGGTTAATTTGTGTACTCACTTCTGATTGGCTTGTGGGTGTAATGGAGTGATGGTTAATTTGCATATTACTATTTTATTAGATAGGATTTGCAGATACACACACCCCTAGAAATCTATGATAACAACTTACGGGTTTCTGCCACCATTAAATGGGGTTATATTATTTGCATTATGTAGCAACTTACTTTTTTCCCTAAACAATAAACCTTAGAGATTCCCCATGTCAGCAACTTAATCTTTTTAACAGCTGCATGCAAGTACAGTCATGCATGGTTTAACAACAGGGTGCATTCTGGGAAATGCTTCATTATGCAATTTCATCAGTGTGTGAACATCATAGATACGCTTACACACACCAGGATGGGACAGTGTGCTACATACCCAGGCTGTATGTAGAGCTTAGTGCTCCCAGCTGTGTGCCTGTGAAGCTTGTACTGAACACTGTAGATGGTGCACTCTTTAGGTCACTTACCATGAGGGGAGTCTGCAAGACTGGACACCGCTCTGGGTGCCAGTGAGTGAGTGTGAAGGAGCGACGTCACTGCCCACTACTGCAGACTTTGTAAGTACTATACACTCGGGCTGAACTCATAAAGCAACACAAGATCAAATCAAGCACAAGAGAAAATGTTGCAATCAAAAGATGCGATAAACAGGTGTGCTTTTTATAAGTAAAAAGAATGCATTCTAAAATAACAATAAAAACTGTATATGGTAAACACATCAATGAGCAACACAGTCCCTTACGGTCATCATCAAGTACTACGATGGCACAACAACTGTGTCAGAGGAGGTAGGCTCCATTATAGCCCTCTGGGCCAGTGTCAGCAAGGAAGTTTCCTAACCAGTGGCGGTAGCACCCACTCCTCTCAAGGCATCTCAAAGGAGTCACTTCCCAGTCATCTATAATATAACGTCTGTTCTTCCTAACCTTATGGGAAGTAGTACACCTTCACAGGCGCACCAGGGGCTGCTTACCTGGAGCGAGCGAGCACTTTGACCTCAGTGAGCCACTGTTTCTGTTGGAAACATCACTGCCCCAGGTTTGGGCAGGAAAACGTTGACCACTGCAGTCAAAACATTCTTCGTTGTTGCTTGTAAACAAGGAAATGGCTATTCAACAGCTAGTCAGCTGTCAAGGGAACCATGTGTGAATTGAGGACTCTTTATTCTGCGTTTTTGAAAAATGCAGCTGCATAAACCCATCTTATGCCAACATGGCATGTATCTTTTCTGGGTTTTGCAAAAAAGGTAAGTTTCATGCTGTAAAATACTCTGATTCTAAAATTCTTTTCTCCTTGACTGGTTTTGGTTATTGCCACAGCCTCCAGTCAGGAGGTGATTTCTGTGGGTCCTCGTAATCTAATGTGGAGTCCCCATCTTTGGGCAGCGCTTGAGTCCCCAGTTGAGAAAGGTGCGGTTGGAGAGCTGTGGCAGGGCACCTAGAAAAGCACGCTCAGAAGGAGCCTACTGGCTGCTGGCACCCGCAGGCTCCCAGCAGGCTCCCGGCAGGCGGAGCAGGTGGCCGCTGCCTTCCCAGCAGCGGGAGGACAAGAGAGCACTGGCCCTTTTGTAACAAACAGAAATTCAGAAACTCCCTTAGTTGTAAACATGTCAGCTGCAGGGTTATTTGTAACAGGAAAAACCAGTGAAGAGCTCAAAGTCTACCTATGGTGAATCATAGGTGAATGGTCAAGTCAATAAACCATACCATGGATCATTAAGGCAACTACCTTGTAAATTCAGTCATGTTTGTGTTAAAATTTCTAAGTAATATGTTTGCTGTCTCTTGGAGTATAAATTAGAGTACCTTTTTTGGAGGAAAGCTTCAAATTGTAAATTCAAACGTGATCCAGCAATTACACTTCCAAGATCTTGCATGTCCACACACGAGGGTGTCACTCCAGCACTGTTTGTACAAGGAAGTACTGGAGAGAATCCAGCTGCCCAAGAACAGAGGGAGAAACACTTCAAGGCACACTCACACAATTACATATCTCACAACCATGAGGGGAAGTGAGGTCGACCAGCCTGGGTGTCCATGTGACATGGAAAGACATTTTAAGTGCTGCTACATCGAACACAGCCAGCACCTGTGCGCCTGTAGGACTCTCAGACTCGGCGTGCTAGTGCAGAGTGTCTGAAGCGCCATTGCCACGTCTACAGGGATGTGGATTAGAAAGCACTTGGGCTTCCTCTTGTAGAGTTCTGTGCTTGCAGTGTCTCACATATCTAACAGATGACACATTTGGAGTCAGGAAAAAACACAAAATTACTAAATAAAAGTCCCAAGTCCCCATTGACCTATACTTGTAAAATTCTGTGAGTTACACTGACAGTGTTATTCCAATCTTATTTTAAAAATGCACGGGGCTGGCCAGCATGGCTCAGTGGTTGAGCCTCAACCCATGCACCAGGAGGTCGCCGGTTCAATTCCCAGTCAGGGCACATGCCCAGTTTCAGCCTCAATCCCCTGGAGGGAGTGTGCAGGACGAGCCAATCAATGTTGATGAGTCTCTATCATTGATGTTTCTCTCCTTCTCTTTCCTCTCTCTCTAAAAAAAGCAGTAAAAACTTTTTCTTTTTTAATGAATGGAAAGGATCTGGAAAGAACTAGTTAGTCTAAACCAGTGATGATAGTTGCTGTCAATAGATGGCCTATGCCATGCTTATTTTTCCTTTTTTCTTTTTTAGTTGTTTTTTTCCCCCCAAGTATTTTGATTAAATGTGAATTAGTTTCCAAATTAAAATAAAAAGTACAGGCTTTATTTTTTTACTTTGGAAATGTTAGAAAGCCCCAGCAAGGAGCCCTGGGTTGTGTGTGCGTGTGTGTTGTATGCACGCACTTATCTCTCTGTCTGTCTCTTGGAAGGCTCAGTTCCTCAGCCCTGTCTCCTCTGAGCAGGACCAGTGATAGGGCTCGGGCGAGGGCACAGGTAGAATGCTGTCCTGTTTGGCCAAGTCTGTGGGAGGCTGGGCGTCTGCAGGACTGGTCTGGATGGCTGAGGGATGGTGCTGGAAGGTGAGGAGGTCTGAAAGCGGGTGGGCCTGCCATGGCCAGTCATTGTCCAGCGCCCTCCAGCTCTGGTTCAGGGCCTGGAAGGGAGCCGTCTCTGATACTGTGGTGGTCGCAGGGCGAAGGTTCCGGTTGCTGTGGAAGAGGGAGAGAATCACCTAGTAGGGGCGTTGGGAGTGCTTATTGGTGGGGGCAGGGAAGGATTTCACATTGAAGTTATGTAAAAGCAATAAAATGAGGTTTTTAAAACACAAAATGGGGGTATACCATGAGACAGTTGAGAATCAGAATTCTGTTTTCATCACATGGCTTTGTCATCTTTCTGAGTGGATCCCAAAGAGCCTGGGCCTCGGCAGCCTTGAAAGTTTTGGATGATGTTTAGTCATCACAGCCATGGCGGGGAGGGCACCACAGGCCCTGGGTTTCCTGCATCCCCGCCTTGGCACATCACATGGAAACCTGTCGCTAAGAATGTAGAGCCATGTTCATTGGAACCATACCTGCTGTATGGTTTTGAGTTGCTCTCAGCCGAGAGGGTCATGTTCTCTCTGACTTTCATTCAGGCAATAAATGGTACTTTTAAAACTTAGGTAATACTGGCGAGGTCCGCTTGCACAGCCACAGCCATGACTCTCTGGGTAGGTTTGCACACTGCGTTTGCTTTCTGTCGGGCATGTTCCTAGAATGGAGAACTGAGTGAAAATACAGGATGCATTTCCTATTTCCTGACGTGACAGATTACCGCTGAGAGAGGCTCACAGCCATGCGCAGCATGTGGAGCACCCACTGTTCCCCGCACCCTGACTGGCACTCACTGTTAGCAGCCGTGAAAATGGTGCCTGCCTGAACTCCGGGAGGGCTGTGCCCATGTGCCCATACGAGTCTTTAGGAGACTGTGTTCCTGAAAGGATAATGGATGGGGCTGTTTCTCTCTCATGATGCCTACCCAGAGGCAGGGGATCTCCAGGAATCAGGGCTGGTGGAGGCTGGACCACCCTGTCCCAGAAGCCCCTGGGCTAACACACCCTTTGCCTTCTGCAGGAAACTTGGAAGCATGCCATCGAGAAGGCTAAGCACATGCCCGACCCCTGGGCTGAGTTCCACCTGGAGGACATCGCCACCGAATATGCCACGCGTCACAGGTTAGCAGCTTGGGGTTGCGGTGTGACCCCAGGCCTCACGGAGGCCTTGGGGATCTGGGTCCTGCTCTATTCGTAGTGAGACCCGAGTCCCTTGGATATAAGGAGAAGGGAGCACCACAAACATCAGCCAGTGTTTGATTCCTGCTTGGAAAGGTAGAGGGAGCAGGGAACATTTTCAAGGGGTTTCAGGAAGAATGAAAAACAAAAACCACAAACACCACCATTAATGTAATAAGGATAAAAAAGACAGCGGTAACAAGGGCCCATACTTGAGTCTTCTCTCTGCCAGGCACTATTCCAAGTGCTGTGTCTGTTTAGTCATCAGGAAAGCCTGAGCAGGAAGCGTGTCAAGTACTGGGTGCCCCTTTTGAAAATCTGATGAGGGCCATCTCAGAAAGTGGCACATATGTTAATTTTGCTCATAATTTTTAGAGACTTCCTGGACCTACCCTGGAGCCCATCCCTGTCCGTGACCTCTGTAGACCCCTCCAGCTCTGAGTGATCCAAGCCAATCCTGTCAGTTCCCTTATTGCCCCAGGGAGAAAGGTTTGTCAAGGCTCAGCCCAGTGCCTTCAAATTAGTCAATTCTATTTCAAATGTAGGTAACAGAATCTCAGTCCACAGCACCTTAAGGATGAAAAGGGAACATTTGGTTCAGATACAGGCAGGGACATAATTAGATTTACAGTTGTATGTGAAACACACTGTTTATTCTTGTGTTATTATTAATTATTATGTTGTTTTCCATACATATGACCATAAGCCTACTTGTGCCCCACCCTGTGTGTGGGCTTCAGTCATGTCTGGTTCCAGATGCTCTGAGGATACTTTCAGCTTTGACCTCAGATAGACTCTTATATCAGCAGCACAGAGGGCCCTGGGACCCCCACTATCCATATCACCCTGTAGGAAAGGATCTTTTCTCTCAAATTTTAAAAAACAAAAGTTCCATATTTGAACTTCGTTGACTTGGCTTTGGTTATATGCCCATCTCTGAATCAGTCATTGTACTAAGGTGCGTTGCTCTGATTGTCCAGGCCTAGTCACATACCACAAGCCAGCGGGTGCTGGGCTCGGCCTCAACCAGGCCACACGTGCTGCAAGCAGCACTGACCTTTATGGTCAGTCCCTTGGTCCCGGAGGCAGAGAGGATGTTGCTCCCCACCACATTTGCTGAGAACAGAGGGCAGGGTCCCCAAGGAAATAGTGTGCTGTTGCCAGAAGGGGAAGTGGATGCAGACACAGTGGAGCCCTCCCCACCTTTCAGCAGCATGTCCCTGCTCTCACCCTGCATGGAGACAATAGAGCCTGGCATGCGCCCCCTCCCTCCACCAGGGGCCCACCTCCCAGTGAGCTCTGAGGGTGTGCCAGAAGCCCAGGGCAGCACTGTGGGGCTTGCAGGGGAAGCTGTGAGCTCTGCTCCTGCTGCCTGCCAGAGCAGCGTGGTGTCTGGCTAGGAAGACGTGGCCTCAGCCTGAGGCCACCAGGCCACACAGGGAGGCCCCGGGAAAGCAAGACCCATTTCCTGGGCTGACTCTGTGTGTCCCAGAGCCTTGCAGGGACCTGAGACCAGGGACCAAGCCAGACTGTTCATTTCCTAGCCAAAGCCTCTGCCTTAGCCTGCCCTGGCTGGGAAGTGGTCAAGCATCGATGCTGGGACCTCCTAGAGGTTTCTGAGTTGGAGGCTTCCTCCTGTGTCCCCAGTTTTGAAAGAGCTGGTTACATGCTGGCCCTTTAGGGCAGATTTCCTGTTCACGGGGGTGGATCCAGTCTGCGTAAGAGCAAGATTCTGGTGGAATCCTAGCTCTCAGCAGATTACTTCACCTCTCTGAGCCTCCATTTTCACATCAAGAAAGTGGCGCAGTAACTGCCGGTCTCATGGCTGCTGCAGAGGCTGGTTGGAGGCGGCTGTTTAAGCAGCCAGCGCACTGGACATGTGCTGCGAGCAGCACTGACCTTTATGGTCCCGTGGTCCCAGAGGCAGAGAGGATGCTGCTCCCCACCCTACCCTCCAGGACCTCCCAGTTGGCAGTCTCTTGAAAGTAAGGGAAAACTGTTTCCCTTACCTTGGTCTCTACATAGTAATTGTAACAATCATTGCTATTATTTATTGAGCATAACACCTGCCAAGAGCTAGGGCTGAGCCTTCCTCCCAGGCCTCTGCTTCCTCCTGGAGATGTCAGCTCTGAGAAGCTGTTCTCACCGGGGCTGGTGGCGCTCTGACGTCTGCACCCTCAGGGAGGCCTCTGTGGAGCTAAGCACACCTGGGCCCTGGGCGAGGAGTTGGGATAGAGACTGACTGCATGAGGCACTTCCTACCAGGCAAACCTGCTGGATGCTCAGCCAGGCCTCGGGGCAGAGGGCTTGGTGGGAAAGGAGAGGCTGGCCGTGCACCCAGTGCTAGGACGGGGCTGCCCACAGTGCTGGCAAGGTCGAGAGTACTGTCCTGGGACACCGTTGGTTATGTAGCCCAGTTATAATAAGGACGTTTACTTCGGTCATTTATCCAACATGCATTTTTAAGCTTCTATCACACCAGGCCCCTCGGGAACAGGATAGGCATGAGCCTGCCTGTGGATCCGCCAACAGCCCCGCAGGCGTGCTGAGGGGACACGGTGCACAGGGCACCTGTGTGAGGAAAGGGAAGGAGGCCATTGGGAGGGCAGGAGAGTCCCACAGACCTAGCCAGGAGATGGGCTGAGCCACTGAGTAGAGAGTGGGCTAGATCCCGAAGCAGCAGGAACCCAGAAAGGCCTTTCACCCGTAGCCAGTGACAGGACCCAGTGGCGCTGTCTCCGCAGGTACAATGCTGTCACTGGGGAGTGGCTGGAGGACGAGGTTCTGATCAAGATGGCCTCTCAGGTGAGCAGGTGGGCAAGCCTGGGGACAGGGCTGGGTGGGCTTTTCTCACTCTGATTTCAGTTTATATTCCCTAACCTCCACACCCACTCTTTTTTTAACTTTGGGGGAATTCTTTAAAGTATTGTATATTTAATTTTTATTGATTTCAGAGAGGAGGGAAGAGAGAAAGAGAGAGAAACACCGGTGATGAGAGAGAATCACTGATTGGCTGCCTCTTGTACACTCCCTCCTGGTGATCAAGCCTGCAACCTGGGCGTGTGCCCTGACAGGGAATCGAACCTGGGATCCTTCAGTCTGCAGGCCAACACTCTATCCACTTAGCCACACCGGCCAGGGTTGTATATTTAGTTTTTTATAATGGCTTTATGAAGTAATTCACACCACGCAGCACACTATATACAGTGAACAGTCCAGATGGCCTAGTCACAGAGTGATTGGTTCCTGATGAAGCCAATGCAGCCAGTACCCGATTCCCTTGGCACCCTGCCCTGGCAACCGCAAGCTACCTCCTGCCCCCATAGACCTCCCTATTTCGGACATTTTATATATTCATTGTATATCAAAACATCCTTTTTGGCATTCTTGTTGAAAATCAGTTGACTATGAATAGTTATAAAATTGCAGGTTGCCAGCTATTACTAAGTTGAAACGTGAATTCTGTGGGGCCACCAGCCTTTTGAAGAAAGAAATAGACTGCAGAAGACAGCACCTCCTCCTCTGGTGGGGGGAAGGTTGGGGGAGGAGAACTGTGGGAAGCTGCCTTTAGTGCACTGCACATGCAGAAAAGCATACAGCTTGACTGGTTTCACAATGAGCATGTCCCCAGCGCCTGGGAGCCCTCAGCCTGTCTTTCCCCCTCGCCTCTGAGGGCCAGCACTGATCTGAACCCTGTCGCCTGTGGTCAGTTCTACTCCTTTTCGTAGGTGTGCTTTCAGTATGGCTTCTTGTGCTCAACATTTTTGTCTGTGAGCTTTGTACCTGGTTTTGCTGGAACTGAAAATGTCATACACATTGCTGTGCAGTATTTCACCACGTGAACACATGTGACTTACTGCACTGTTGATGGACATGGGGTTTCTATTGCAGTCAGGGCTGCATACACATCCCTCTTCATGCACTGTCTTCCCATTCCTTCACCCCATAACACCTTCCCCCCAAAGGGTTCTTCTGCTTAGCTGGGTCAGGGAATGGGGACTCCGATCTGCAGCCTTTCAGCCTTCGATGCGGCAAGTGTAGGGCGGAGGGCCAGATCGTGGGAATGTGATGAGGTCCATTTGGTGTGTGCCATCCCAGGGGAGATCTCCTGACTCAGGGGTGCTGCTGGCGGGCTTGGGGACTGATAACCCTCCCTGTGTGTCTTTCAGCCCTTTGGCCGTGGAGCGATGAGGGAGTGCTTCCGGACGTAAGTGGTAGCTGGCTCTTGAGGGCCCCACCCCAGCTCCTCAGACTCCTGAGGGCAAGGTCAATGGCCTATGCTTCTTTAGCCCAAGTTCCTCTCCATCAGCTCTCCCTTGGACCACAGATTGGGCCTGGTGTGGGATGATGAGCTCAATAGTATCCTACTCATCTCAGCTCTGGTCCTTGGAGGCCAAGGGATTGAGCCAGTGGTCGGCAAACTCATTAGTCAACAGAGCCAAATATCAACAGTACAATGATCGAAATTTCTTTTCTTTTTTTTAAAATATATATTTATTGATTTCAGAGAGGAAGGGAGAAGGAGAGAGAGGTTGAAACATCAATGATGAGAGAGAATAATTGATCAGCTGCTTCCTGCACCTCCCCACTGGGGATCAAGCCCGCAACCCAGGCATGTGTCCTTGGCCGGAATCGAACTCGGGACCCTTCAGTCCGCAGGCTGAAGCTCTGTCCACTGAGCTGAGATGGCTAGGGCTGAAATTTCTTTTGAGATCCAAATTTTTTAAACTTCTAACTACTTCTTCTGCCACTTCTTCAAAATAGACTCGCCCAGGCCGTGGTATTTTGTGGAAGAGCCACACTCAAGGGGCCAAAGAGTCACATGTGGTTCGTGAGCCACGGTTTGCCGACCACTGGGCTAGGAGACCTTTACCAAAGTCCCTTAAGTCCCCTGCCCAGCTCTTTGAAGGATGCAGGGCAGTAGGAAAGCCCCTCCTATCTCCCACGTATTGTTCCTGGCTCAGCCAGGTCTCCTCATCCTGAGAACTCAGGACCTGGTCCCCGGTAAGCCCAAATGCCCAGGCCAGCCCCCTGCTGCCTCTCCGCCAGGAAGAAACTGTCCAACTTCCTGCACACCCAGCAGTGGAAGGGGGCCTCCAACTACGTGGCAAAGCGTTACATTGAGTTGGTGGACAGGAGCGTGTACTTTGAGGATGTGCGTCTACAGATGGAGGCCAAGCTCTGGGGAGAGGAGTATAATCGACACAAGCCCCCCAAGCAGGTGTGTAGCCCCCTCCTTGCCACCTGCCCCCACCAGGGCGGCCAGGGACAATCTCCGGAGAAACTGGTGAAACGGTCTTCACTATAGTAGCTAATAACAGCCACCATTTATCAAGCACAAAGGCCTGGGTGCTGGATGTACATAGTTGTTTATTCCTAAAAACAGCACTTGGAGCCAGGTGGGAATGTTTTCATCCCATTTACAGATGGGATCTGATAGTCAGGATTTTTGTTTGCAAATGACTGAAATCCAAAAAGGGGATTTAATACAAAAAGGAAATGTATTGCCTCAGAGGACAGAAATAGCATTGACCACAGGCCTGGCTGGGCCCAGGACCAAGCTGAGGTGGTTGGGAATCTTCTTCAATCTCTAGCTTCGGTGTTCTGAGTTGGCATGCCTCCCAAGCAATTCCTTGACTTGTAGTGACATGCCGGCCACCAGCAGCTGCAGCCTTCCTTTCTGTCCTCCCAGCAATCCTGGCGAAACATCATTTGTTTTCCCAGAAGTTCCAGTGAAAGTCTCAGAACCGGGTTTCAATGGCTCTGATTAAATCGGGTGCCTATCTCTGAACCATTCATGATGGTCAGGGGAAGGAAATATGCAGATTGGGCAGGCCTGAGCTATTTTCCCACCATTAGAACCAGGAATGTGGTCTTCCTGGGACTGAGATTGTGATTCCCAAGAAAAAGCAGGAGGAGAGGGGAATGGATATCTATTCCTGGGGAAGCAAGGTCCCAAAGGGGTTAAGTGACCTGCCTTCACAGGAGAAATAGAGCCAGGGCTCAGAAACCCAGGCTTCCCAAGCCCCTGCCAGGTGGTGTCTCCACGTGAGCCGCACATGTCAAGAGAAGAGGCCAAGCAGAAGCTCCTTTTGCCTGTAGGCATTTGAGGAAAGGGTACCTGCCTCCGCCCTGTGCAATGCACAGTTCTGCTCTCCTGCTGTGTGAGTGCCACTAGATCCCAAGCACTCTCCTGGGTGCCTCTGGAGTGCCACACTGCCAAGCAACAGCAGAATTTATTGATGCCTGAGCTTGGTTATATGGCTACCCCTAGCTGCAAGCTGAGTAGTATCATCTTGTTAAAAGCAAGGTTGGGGGTTGTCTTAGTCCATTTGGCCTGTTATAACATAACAGAGGCCTGGGGCATAAAAATGTATGCACTGGCGGGGCGGAGGGAGGAATGACAGAGGGCCCTCAGCCCGACCTGACCCCTCTCACAGTCTGGGAACCCTCAGGGGTGGAAGGCAACCCAACAATTAGGGGAAGGCGACACCCATCACACCTCTACTGCTGCCACTGCCGGCAGTGAAAGCCTCGCCAGCCCTGGTTACCTGAGCCTCAGGTGGCCCTGGGGGACTGTGGGACTGAAGGGACTGGGTGCTGCCATCTTGTTACTGTGGGCACTGCCATCTTTGATGGCGTGGCATTCAATTAGCATATTCCCTCCTTATTGGCTGTGGGTGCTGCCATCTTTGTGATGGCGTGAGGCTCTATTAGCATATTTCCTCTTTATTAGATAGGGTGCCACAGACGGGGTAGTTTATAAACAATAGAAATTTAGTCATCATAGTTTTAGACATTGGGAAGTCTAAGATAGAAGTCTGGCATGGTCACCTCTGGTGAGGGCCCTCCTGGTTCAGAGCTAGCACTCTAGCTGGGAACTCACATGGAGGAAGGTGGGCACACCTTCCCATTCATCAGGGCTCTACCCTCATGGCCTGATGACCTCCCAAAGAACCCACCTCCTAATACCATCACCTTTGAAGGTAAGACTACACCTGTCTTTGGCCAGGCCCCACCTAAGCATCTGTAAAATCCTGATGCCCCTCTTCCTGTGACATAGAATTCTTATTATTCAAAAAGTGAACTATTCACATGGAGGAAGCCTAAAAGGCCATTCACTTGGTCTAAGCAAGCTTCCAAAGAATATGGTATCCACGAAAGAGAAATATAAAAGAAACAAAAGGACAGTTGAAGTGCTGAGGAAGAAATCACTAAAAAAAAAAATGGTTAAAAAAATAACAATATGAAGTGATATGAAAAAATAGCAAATAAAGTTTCAAAACTATAAAGAGAACTGAAATGCATAAATATGAGAACTGAAGTGCAAAACTGTTAATAACTCAATCTCGAATTGCCCCCCTTACAAATCAAATTGCCCTCCTGTGGGGCGTGTGCCCATGTTGGCAACCGGTGGACTAAAACATGGATTCGGGGAGAGGAACTCATTCGGGCTTGGTTTCTATTCTCAGAGGAAAAGAGCAATGGGTTCTGGGGACAGGCAGCATCTTTGCCTCAGAGAGCTGCTAAGCCATGGAAGGCCTCAGGGCGGACGCCTTCAGCTCCTTGGCTCCAGCCCCTTGTCATGAGGCTGCCACCTGGGCCCTGACCTCCTCCTGATCTCCCCACCCCCCACCACACACACACAGGTGGACATCATGCAGATGTGTGTGCTGGAGCTGAAAGAGAGGCCGGGCACGCCCCTTTTTCACCTGGAGCACTACATTGAGGGCAAGTACACCAAGTACAACTCCAACTCGGGCTTCGTCCGTGATGACGCGCGCCTGACACCCCAGGTGAGGCTCTGGCATGAGGGTCTGTGTTGGGAGGGTCTTACCCCTGTGGCCCTCAAGCCCCTGGTGCTTCCCAGGGACACCCTTTACTCCTTGCTAGCTCTGTCAGCCCCCCTGAGGTCCCTGCCCAATTAGACAGGACCTCTTTCTCTGTTGTCCTCTAAGCAATGCCTCTGTGCAGAAAAGGCCCCACAAGGGTGGCAAGCCACGTCCCGGTCTTGCTCAGAGTCAAGGCTGGCCAGTGTCCACAGCCTGGTCTCTTGTCACCTTTTCCTTCCTGTTCCCCCACAGGCCTTCAGCCACTTCACCTTTGAGCGTTCTGGCCATCAGTTGATCGTGGTGGACATCCAGGGTGTGGGTGACCTCTACACCGACCCACAGATCCATACCGAGAAGGGCACTGACTTTGGAGATGGCAACCTAGGTAGATGGGGAAAGGTGGCCTGTTTCCACAGAGACCACACCCCTCCTTCAGATCTCCCAGCTCTTTGCACACTCAGGAAAACAGGCATATGGGCCTTGTCAGGGTTGTGGCGATGAAAGCCTAGCACATTTGACATCCCACTTTAGCATGTTTACATCCCCCCTCCCGCCCCCCCCCCACCCCCACTTCCCCATCAAAAAGCAGAGCCATGCTCCCAACAACGCCTGCTTTGTCCGCAGGTGTCCGGGGCATGGCGCTCTTCTTCTATTCCCATGCTTGCAACCGGATTTGCAAGAGTATGGGCCTCACTCCCTTTGACCTCTCACCGCGAGAGCAGGATGCAGTGAATCAGAACACCAAGCTGCTGGTGGGTGCCCCGCGGGAACCTGCAGGGGCTGCCGGGCCCTTCTGCTGCCAGGCCAGTACACCGTACTTCACTGTGACCGCGGCCCAGACCTGCAATGCTTAATTGAAGAGCATCAGGACTGGAGGGATCACAGTTCCATCTGGGCCCCTCATCCCTCCCAAATCAGTGCACAAAGCCCTGAGTGTCCCACGAATAGAGTAACTGGGGTCTGCTTGATTTGGGCTCACTTTTCACCAGAGTGAGGAAACCAGGTGAGTAGAATTTGGGAGAGAGATATGAGGTTGTGCATGTGGGTGAGGTTGTGTTTGTCAACATATGCTGGAAGAGACTCGAGCCTGGCTGTGTTGAGGATGTGCCCACGCCCTACCCCTGCATGACCCAGATACAAGAACATTGGCAAAGACCAGTGTGGGATTCCAAATGTGTGGTGACATCAATGCCCCAGCTCAGGGCTGAAGTGTGGTCCGTGATTTGGGGAATGTTGGCTGGCCTGCGCCCAGATGCCCCTTTGGGTTAATCCTCACTGGTTATTTTTAGCTTTTCCACCAGAACCTAAAGAGGCATGGATAGGAGCCTGGGGCCTCAGAGCTCAGGCAACAACAGATAAAAAGAGGAGATCCTCATTCCTAGCGGATGCCTCTGTGACATGAACGTCCCTGTTACTTCTCCAGCAATCAGCCAAGACCATCTTGAGGGGGACAGAGGAAAAGTGTGGGAGCCCCCTAGTGAGGACCCTTTCTGGGAGTCGGCCACCCCTGCTCCTCCGCCTGTCAGAGAACTCTGGAGACGAGAACATGAGTGACGTGACCTTCGACTCTCTCTCTACTTCCCCATCTTCAGCCACTCCTCACAGCCAGAAACTGGACCACCTCCGTGAGTGATGGTTGGCCCCTGGTCCTTGTGATTGGAGGGGACAGGTGCCAGGTCTACAGAGCTAAAACAAAGATTATTTGTTTTAATGTTTTTATTGATTTTAGAGAAAGGAAGGGAAAAGGAGAGATAGAAGGGTCAGTGATGAGAGAGAATCATTGATCAGTTGCCCCCTCATGCTCCACACTGGGGATCGAGCCCGCAACCCGGGCATGTGCCCTGATGAAGTCAAACTGCGACTTCCTGGTTCATAGGCTGACGCTCAACCACTGAGAAGCGTCAGCCAAGACTGGGTAAATATTGTAGACTCTGTGGCACACCGTCTGTACTCACCATCTGAGCAGTGCAGATGCGACTTAAGCAAACGAGTGATTTGTGTGCCCATACTCCTGCTGTGGACATCCAAGTTTCAATTTCATGTAGTTTTCACATATCAGAAGGTATTACTCTTTTATTATCTTCAATCATTTAAAAAGGAAAAAGCCATTCTTAAAGAAACCATATAAAAACAGGAGACAGCCTAACTGGTGTGGCTCAGTGGTTGGTCTTTGACATATGAACCAGGAGGTCATGATTCGAAACAGGGCACATGCCTGGGCAGGGGGCTCAATCCCTAGTGTGAGGGTGTGCAGGAGGAAACTGACCAATGATTCTCTCTCATCATTGATGTTCCTATTTCTCCTTCTGCCTTCCTCTCTAACGTCAATAATAATATATTTAAAAAAGAAAAAACAAGAGGCAAGCCAAGTTTGGCCCAGGGGAGCTCAAGGCAAGGTACAGAGACTGGAGTCCACCAGGTAGTGGCTGGTTTTGAAGCCATCTGGGGTCCCACTGCACACTCCGGAAAAACAGGCCAAGTCTGCATATGGGCCTTGTCAGGGTTGTGGCGATGGAAGCCAGGGGTGTTTGACCCCCACTTTAGCATTATGTCCACCCTGTCACAAAGCCCACAGGTGTTCAGGCATGGCACTCTTCTTTGGTCCCCAAATGTACAAATGGCCTTTCTTCCTTCACAACTTCACCCCATGAAGACCACCATGGGCCATGAACACATGCTTACAAACATGTTGCTTTATGAAAACCCCAATTAAGACACCTGCTCTGGGCTCATAGCTGGCAAGATTATGAGAAAGTTCTGGAGGAGGAAAGAACTGTAGCCCCAATTTTTCTTACTCTTTCGGTATCTTTAAAGTTGTAAAACAAAGCTTTTCCAGGTGCAGTCAGCTCTAGGCCGTAGTTTGGTCTTGGTAACTTCCCAGCAGTGGACCCAGCCCATTGTCTGTCTCTGTTCTCTCCTGCCCAGATTGGCCTGTGTTCAGTGACTTGGACAACATGGATCCCCAAGATCACGACCATCCAGACAACCACCGGGTGAGGAGAGGGAAGGAGGAGCAGACTGGGCGGAGTCCCAGTGGGAACGGAGGGTGATGCTCAGGGCCCAAGGTGGGCAGCCCAGGTGTGCTCTGCACACACCAGGAGCCTACAGAGTGAGTGGGAGACACAGGTAAATCTTAGTTTCCCGCCCACAGCAGCAGGTGTTTTTCGGAAACAGCTGGGTTCTCCCTTCCATGAAGTGGTTAGGGAGAGGGAATCCAGGTCAGCAACAGTGACAGTTGCCGCTCAGCCCTAAGCTGGTCTGGCCCCATGGTGTGGACAGCTGTGTTGTGGGGGGAGGGCGGGGAGAATGGAGGGAGGTGGAGAGCTCAGCAGGCCCCTTACCGCACAGTCAGCTGGGAAGCTCTTAATTGGATAAATGGAACAGGTTCTTCAGCTTTAATGGCTTAATGGTAAGAAACTGGAAGCATCATATTTGCATTCAGGCAGACATATCCCAGTGTCAAATTTAAAATTCACAGGAATTTTTAAAGCAGACTTTGTAGATTCATCACACTGACCCAGACCACCATTGCACCCTCAGATGGCTCCAAAGATTCAGGTTTGCTCTTGACTGCTTTTCAAAATTGTTGAGGGAAGAGAAAAGGAATACGAAATCGTCACCGAGGGTAGATGCTGTGTGAGGACTTGGTAGATGCTTCCAGTCCGTCCTTTTAACAGACATTAGCATGGCGACATGCCTCGCTCCCTCTGCCCTCAGCCCCCTGCTCCTTTGCCCCATGACCACTGCTGGGCAGGACTCGGAGGGATCCTGCCTCAGACAGGAGGGCACTGAGGCACCGAGAGGTTGGGCCACTTGCTCCTGGTCACTCTGCATAGAAGTCAGTGCTCAGACTCACGATCTGACTGCTGCCCTTTGCCTGCACTCTCCATCTCGGGTGGGTAGTCCCCCCATTTCTCAGACGAAGAGATCTTGGTCTGGAGAGGTTGGCTGCCTCACCCAGGCCCCAGAGCTGGGGTTTGCCGGGGGCTCTGATGTTCAGCTTGGTCTTGATTCTGGAGGGAGGGACATGGGGTGCAAGGAACAGGCTGCCTGGAGCTTCTGAGGATAGCCTGTGTTCCATGCTTAAAGTAGCCTTCACTCCATGCCCTGAGTACTTCAATTTGGTGGCCTGTAAATAACACCTCAATTTTAAAAACTGGGAAAAACGCCCAACAGAACAGCCATTCAGCTCACACAGAGTAAAAGCTTTGGGGGAGGCCTGCAGGCTCCTAGGTCAGTGGTTGGCAATCTGTGGCTGGCGAGCCACATGCGGCTCTTTGGCTCCTTGAGTGTGGCTCTTCCACAAAATACGATGGCCTGGGTGAGTCTATTTTGAAGAAGTGGTGTTAGAAGTTTAAGTTTAAAAATTTTGGCTCTCAAAAGAAATTTCAATTGTTGTACTGTTGATATTTCGCTCTGTTGACTAATGAGTTTGCCAACCACTGAACTAGGTGGAGGGATCCCAACCAGACCAGAGACCAGGATCCCATTGTGTGTGCTTGGGTGGTTCCTGCCTTTTCGGGGAGTGAGACAAGCTTCATATTTAAGCTAGTGATGCCAAGTTTCTTTTAAAAAGGTATTTACAGAAATAAAATTAAATGGCTCTCTAAAGGAAAACTACACATAAGTGTGAGTGCATGAAGTGTCTGTATCTAGAGGAGGAAGAGCATGGGCAGGGGAACACACTAGGAATCTAAATGTTAGCAGTGCTTTAGTTCCTTTCACAAATAGAAGTCTGGCCCTCAATTCCAGTCAAGGGCATGCACCTCAGTTGCAGGCTTGATCCCCAGCCCCAGTTGGGGTATGTGTGGGAGGTAACCAGTTGATGTGTCTCTCACATTGATGTTTTTCCCTTTGTCTCTCCCCCTCCCTTCCATGCTCTAAAATCAATAGAAAAATATCCTCAGGTTAGGATTAACAAAAGTAAATAATTAAATAAAAATGCAATATCCAAAGTCACTAAGGCCTCCTCTTGAGGTGACAGAGCTGGGACAGGAGGGAGGTGTTCACCTTGGCCTCCACTTCTGTTGTGTGTTTGAAATACTCTTAGTGAGGAAGGGAAGTAATGGAAGTGTGAGCTGAATAGTGATGCAGAACTTAAGATTGGTAGATAAATTATGGTGGTTTTATCGGTTGTACACCAGATCCCTTTCTGAGCAGAACTCAGATCTAGAACAAAAAAAATACACCCAGGTGACCTGTGAGGTTTTGGCAGAGGGTTTAGTTGTAATACTGGTCCCAACACTGCATCTCATCTATGGCTTATAACCCTTAACCAGCCTTTGTTTTCCTGCCTGTGAAATGGATGAGTCATACTTAACATTGGCACTTGCTGTGATTCCCACTGTCGGCTTCATCCTCACAGCCCTCTGACGTAGGTGCTGTAATGAGTCCCCGTAAAGAAGGAAACTGAGAGGGCAAGCAGCTGTCCAAGGTCACAGCTGGCGAGTCAGAGTCAGATTTGAGCGGAGCAGTCTAACTCAGAGCCTGGACTCCTCACCACTGCTTTTTACTGTTCTGTGGTCATGCAGCCAACAAGGGCAAGAGGAGGAGAATGTTAAGTGAGATGATGGGGAAAAAGAGAGGAAGCAAATGGCTGGGATGTCCAGATGTCACCACCAGGCATGCAAGGGACCATTGAGATCCTTGGGCCATCTTCTCTCCACAGGACTCTGAGAACAGTGGGGACAGCGGATACCCCAGTGAGAAGCGGGGTGAGCTGGATGACCCAGAGCCCCGAGAATATGTAAGGAACTCCTGGATAATATGACCAGTTTTCTGTTCCCTCATTGTCTAAGAGAGTAAAGAGGGAGGGAGAACACAAGTGGGTCATGAGAACATGATGAATAAGTTACTAAAGAAGCTCATTTCAGGAAAAGATGGATGCAGGGCCTGAGATAAAACAGGCTAATGAGGATCATTGGTGTAGGCGGGGGGTTAGGCAAAAGATTGGAGGTAGCTAAACAGAGAGGATGTTGGGTAAGAGGCTGGCCCAGTGCCCAGGCCCTGGGTGTGCTGGGAGAGCCAGAGGACAGGCTTCCGAGGCAGCTCCCAGGGCCTTGATGGTGGCCTTGGCAGTCAGTGGCAAAGCGTTCAAGCTTTGAGTGCCTGAGCTTGGCAGCAGGGCGGCCTCCTGGAGCCTCTGGTCTAGCCTTGTCACTGAGGGAAAGGCATGCGGCGGGAGCGAGGACTGGGCCCATTGTCTGGCATCCCACGTGAGAAGAAGACTGTGGCTCTCCTGCCTGTCACCAGGACCCTCTCTGCCTGCCAGGCAGGGCTCCAGCTTCCCCTGGGGCCAGGTGTCCCTGAGAGGAGCTCCTCAGGAGGAGGTTCTTGACCAGCCCAGTCAGGAGGAAGAGCTGCTTTCTGGAACACTCTCTTCTCTGCATCCATCAGGGCCACTTGAATGGCATCCAGAGATCCGAGTCAGATGAAGACAGCCTGGGCAGCTGTGGACGGGTGAGACCCGTGGGGAACCCTGGTCATGGCTGCATGCTTGCTTTTCCGGGGCTGCCTGGGTCCCCCACTCACGCACTGCAGCCCGCCCGTCGCCTGACACCTCCTAAGGGACATACTATAAAGAAGCCAGTTTCCTTGCACATATTCTCTGAGCCCTTGCCCTGGGCAAAATGATTGGGGGCCCTTCTCTCTGAGCCTCTGCCTTGAGTGGGACGGTGCGGGACTTTGGGGAAGATTATGGAGGGGGTCAAATAGCCACAGCTCACTGTTCAAGTCCCACCCATATGGCAGCTCGTGATATTAATTCACTTCCTCCTGACAATACACAGGGAGACAGGCTAATGGTGCTCGCCCCATTTTAGGATAAAACAGCTAACTGGCCATCTGAGGTGGTCCTCACCCTCTCAAGGGCATGGGAAGGCAGCCCGCAGGTGCCTGTGCGCCTCTAGTCTCGCCTTCAGCCTCTGCTAAGGAGCCTCTCCCGCCTGCGAGGGCCTTGCTGCCCTGTGGATATTTGCATCTCCTGCGGGAGCCCTCCCTGGCCACCACAGGCTTCCTTCCCACTCCCTCTGGAGCACAGCTGATTCACCACGGGTTCTGAGTTTTTTCCCCAGTTGGGTCAGGGATCAGCCAAGCCTGGTCATAGTTTTCAGCCGTGACACCAGCGTCCTGAGCTGGATCGCTCTCCGCTGTGGGGCCGCCATGCGTGTAGTGTGTTTGGCACACACATCTGCCTGGCCCTGTTCTGAAGGAACATTTTCAACTGGGTTATGTTTATCTTTTTATTTTAAATTCTTAAATATATTTTTATTGATTTCAGAGAGGAAGGGAGAGAGGGAGAGATAGATAGAATCATCAGTAATGAAAGAGAATCGTGGATTGGCTGCCTCCTGCATACCCCCAACAGGGAATTGAACCATGACCTGGGCGTGTGCCCTGACCAGGATTCTCACTGTAACCTCCTGGTTCATAGGTTAAAGCTCAATCGCTCAGCCATGCTGGTGGCGCGAAACCGGGCTGTGTTTAGCTGGGAGATGTTCCCGGAACCCTTGGTTGTCCAGAGGAAAGCGGAGGGTTTGCTGCCAGCTCTGACCTCTGGCTCTGGTGTGTGTGGAGAGTGGCCAGTGGGCCGCTTGGGGCTTGCCTCCCCGACCTCACCCAGAGTGACAAGTGAGGGAAGCACTTCTTTGAGCCGCTGTGGTCTGTCTGCTGGCCTTTGTGTCCTGTTGTTGTCTTTAGTTGGGGGTGCCCATGAGCTGACAGAATTTGAATGACTAGAGATGGAGCCCTGTTTGTCCAAGAAACTTGACACCAGCAGGGTTTGCTCCCACCTGGCCAATCAGGCTCCTGCCATGGGAGCTGCTGACAGCTGTTGATGCCTGTCTGTTCTCAGTTCCGGCCTCTCTGGCCTGGAAACTTGCCATGCCCGGCTTTCTCCCTTCAGGTCTGTGTGGAGAAGTGGAACCTCCTTAACTCTGCCCGCCTCCACCTGCCCAGGCCTTCCGCCACGGCCCTGGAAGTGCACAGGCTTAATGCTCTGGACCTTGGCAAGAAAATCGGGAAGTCCATTCTGGGGAAGGTATCGGTGATGCCTTTTCAGAGCCCTCTGTACTAACCGGCGCTCACCTCCTCCGCTCAGAGCTTCCTTTGTAGGCTGGCTGGGCCCATGGGTGTGGCCATTGCCTCCCAGACTGCCCAGCCAACCCCCCATCTATGTGGCAGGTCCATCTGGCCATGGTGCGATACCATGAGGGCGGGCGCTTCTGTGAGAAGGACGAGGACTGGGACCGGGAATCGGCCATCTTCCACTTGGAGCACGCAGCCGACCTGGGCGAGCTGGAGGCCATTGTTGGCCTGGGACTCCTGTACTCGCAGCTGCCGCACCACATCCTGGCCGACGTCGCTCTGAAGGTGAGGCACCTCACCAGCCCACCTTCCCCATAGGGGGTCTGGTCATTCATTAGAGCCAGGCACTTCCATGTTAGAGTGGGTCTCCGCCCTTGGGCAGTGAGTGGAAGGTGACAGTCCCATTTCCAGGCAAGTACAGCAGGGGTGATGGGAGAAGCAGAAGAGACAGACAGATAGACATTTTGAGGGAACATTGATTGGTTGCCTTCCATATATACTTCAAGCAGCAACCAAATCCACAACCTTTCAGTATAAGGACGATGCTCCAACCAATCAACCCATACCAGCCAAGGCATAAAAATACTCTATTGTAACCTGGCCAGTATGGCTCAGGGGTAGAGCATCAACCCAGGCACTGAAGGGCCATGGGTTCAGTTCCCAGTCAAAGGCACATACCTGGGTTGCAGATCCTTCCTATGCCCCAGTAAGGACATGTGCAAGAGGCAACCAATCGATATTTCTCTCTCTTCTACCATCCCTCCCCCTCGTGTCTCCTTTGTACTCTGCTCCCCTCCCTCCCTTCTACTCTCTCTGAAAAATCAATGGAAAAAAACATCCTCAGGTAAAGATTAACAAAAGAACAAATACTCTCTTGTAAATTCCATATATTCAGTCGATTATCACAGGATGCTCAGCCTTTCAGTATATTGGAGGACACTCCAACTAACCGAGCCACACTGGCCAGGGGATAAAAAGGCTCCATCATTGCCTGGCCGGTGTGACTTAGTGGTTGAGCATCAACCTATGAACCAGGAGGTCAGGGTTCAGTTCCCGGTCAGAGCAAATGCTGGGTTGCAGGCTCAATCCTCCGTGTGGGGTGTGCAGGAGGCAGCAGATCAACGATTCTCATCATTGATGTTTTTTTCTCTCTCTGTCCCCCTCTTTTCCTCTCCAAAGTCAATAAAATATATTTTTTAAAAGACTATTGTAAATGCAGTATAGTCAGGGATTCTCACAGGATGCTTCGGTACTTATTGTGGAACCCTATATGTATCTGCTACCCACTTATGGTTGCAACCGATGGAGGTGTAACATTCTGACATAAATATTGGTCATTGAAATATTGGTTGAAACTTTTATTTACTTTAGTGTATAAGATGAAGGTGAAATAAGGAAGATCTCTGTAAGAACTGGAAATTCGTTTATTTGCTGCTAATACGAGCAATTTCATTGCTAATAATACAGAAGAATGTTTCTTCAGTTTCCTGTGCTAGCACAATGTAATGATAGGCACCAATGCTTTTAAGTTAATCTGCATTATAAATATTTTTTCATCTCTTTTTCAACCAAGACAGTCAAAAAGACAATTACTCAAACTTTGACTTGTAGCAAGTTCTGCTTTCTGTTGTGTAAATGTGGGCAATTTCATGATAAGTATGACATCACTGAGCACAGCATTGGGAGGAAATGTGCAGAAGACATGGTTTTATGATGCATTCACCACACAGTTTCAAAAACCAGTGGTTCTCAGCCAGCCATTCTGCCCTCCCTCTTTCCAGAGGACACTTGGCTATGTCTAGAGACATTTTTGTTTGTTGCAACTCTGGGAATGCAACTGGCATTAATAGGTCGAGACCAGGTCATAGCACAGGGCAGTCCCAAGACACAATCATCAGATTCAAGACCATAGATAAAAGTAGCATGTAGTGAAATAACTAGGGAGCGATACTTTTTTGTTATTAATCCCCACCAGAAGATATTTTTTCCATTGCTTTTCAGAGAGAGTGTAAGGGAGGAAGGAAGGCATGGGGAGAGAAAGAGAGAGAAGCATCAATGTGAGAGAGACACATTAACTGGTTGCCTCCTACATGCGCCCTGGGGCAGGGAGCGAACCCTTGATCTGGAATTGAACCCATGACCCTTGGGTGGACAGGCCAACACTCTAACCACTGAACACACTGGCTAGGGCTGAATAATCAAAATGTGGTATATCTACACAATAGGATGTTATTTGGCCATAAGAAGAATGAAGCATTAATATCTGCTACAACATAGATGAACCTTGAATGCTTTATGCCAAGTGGAAGAGGCCAGCCACATATTATATGATTACATTATGTTAAATGTCCAGAATAGTGAAATCTCTAGAAACAGATGATAGATGACCCTGGCCAATGTGGCTCAGTGGTTGAGCACCAACCAGGTGGTCACAGTTCGATTCCAGGTAAGGCACATGTCTGGGTTGCTGGCTTGATCTGATAAGGGACGTGCAGGAGGCAGCTGATCAAATGATTCTCCTCATTGGTGTTTCTATCTCTCTCTCGCTCCACCTTCCTCTCTGAAAAAATATAAGAGAGAGAGAAACCGTTGTTGGGTAGGATGGGGCAATTTCGAGGTGATGAAGGAGCATGGTGTTTTGGTTATCTGAAATGGTTAGTAATGGTTGCATATTGTGCTAATATGCTAAAACTATTGATTTGTATGCTTTCACTGGGTGGGTTATATGGTATGTGAATTATGTCTCAATAAAGCTGCTAAAATGTCTTAAAAGAGTGGGAGCAGAGAGCCCTGCCCTGTTGGAGGCAGGATGTGAGTGGCTCCTTAGGAGACAGAGCCGATAGATGGCAGTGAGCAGGAGCGAGCTAAACTTCCATCTCTCCTTCCCAATGGGCACCCAAGGAGCTCATGTCACAGGTGCTCACCCCATTCTTTCTCACGATGTGCAGTTCTACAGCAGCCCCAGCCCAGCGCTCTCACAGCACTCAATGGGAGGAGGTTGGCCAGTGGGCCCGGCAGCTCCTCTGGTACAGGCCTCATTCTCTTCCTCTCCTCTCTGATTGGTATTGACAGGAGTCAGAAGAAAATAAAGCCAAAGGATTTGATTACTTATTGAAGGCAGCTGGAGCTGGTGACAGACAGTCCATGATCTTGGTGGCACGAGCTTTTGATACTGGCCAGAACCTCAGCCCAGACAGGTACTGTGGCCGCCACTCAGGGGGCGCTGGTGGGGACCCGGTTCCAGGTGGGAGCTTCCCCTCCGGTATCAGTATAGATCTGGGTTTCAGGCTCGGCTCCCACTGAGTTCCAGTCCATGGCAAGTTATTTGACCTCCCTGGCCTCAAGTTCTTCATTGTGTAAACTGGGAATAACTGTAGAACCTACATCCTAGGATTGTTGTGTAAGGGTTAAATGGGATGTAGTTCTCACTGTGCCTGGCCCAGAAAGCATAAGCTGCAGGCAGCCAGCTTAGCCAGTAGGTGTAAAGATTTTCCTGAGAAAGTGTCTGAAGGATATGCAGCATCGGGCCCAGAGTGGTGTCCCTACATGTTAGGATGTGGTGATTAGAATTTACTCTCCTACTTTTTCCCTTCTGAGTGGGAGGAGGAAGGAAGCAAGTCCAGGGTGAGCTCAGGCCTGGAGTAGTTCCCCAGGTTGGCTGAGCCTCCTGAAGGCAGGGCTGCAGGTGCTAACTCTTCCTTAGCTGCCGCTCAGGCTGGTTTGTGCAGGGGAAAGAAGGGGGAGAAGAAGGGTGGGAGGGGCAGGTGGCCCAGCTCCATCTCATCTCTTTGGCTTGACCAGTGAGTCCCAGAAGTCCAGGCTGAGCAGAGGACAGTGAGGGAATTGAACTCATAAAGCAATCATGTCAAACTCAAAGGCTAACATGGGCCAAATAAACAAGGTGCAAATGTATGTGACCACAAAAAAAACACACACAAAAGCTTCAATTTTCATAGAAATGTAGGTTTATTTCAGTAGAGACATGCTGAATACAAAGGGTTGAAATAAATGAGTCATGGTTAACTTAAAAATAATAGAACATTTTAATAAAAATTAACCTTTTTTTCTTGATCATTAACACTGAATAACTGCACAAATGAATAAGCATAACAAAAATAAACCTATTTTTCTTGTTCTCTGAAAGCAAATTATTTCCTGTTGCACATACCAGACAAGTCAGTCCAAGACTAATGACGTGGCCATCCGCTACTAATATACTCACTGCTGGTATTAGTGGAGAGAAATGGTTCGCAGAAAGCTAAGGGAAATGAATGCGACATAATTATAGTCATCAGTCATTAGCTAATGTTGTAGTTTGTTATTAATAATAATGTATAACAGGATATTGTAAAAATTAAGTTATGAAATTTTTGTTAAAATGTGTTTTACATACCATTATATTGGCTGGACTGCAAAAATTTGTGTGGGCTGCATGCGGCCTGCAGGCCACAAGTTTGACATGCTTGTTGTAAAGGGTCCCATTGCTGATAACCTGTGGTTCTCCTGGGGTTCCTGCTGGTTTCCACACTGAGTTAATGAAAGTAGGAAGAGCGAGTTCTAATCCCGCGGCTCCTGGAAGGGAGCATGGTGAGCACAGTCATACTCTAAACCTCAAAGGCGGAGCAGCCTGGCAGTTCCTCTTTTTCAGGTCAAGGTTGCATGTCCTTCTCACTGGGTGTAGAAGGAAAGTCAGGGTCGTGGCTTTATCACATCAAGCTCTCTTGCCTGAACCATCTGGATATGTGGCCTGCTACATGTTCTGCAAATATGTACCTGCTCTATTGCTCCCTGGTATTCAGACTGCTCTTTTCCTGGTGATTTTATTTCACTGATTTTATTTCTTGCTGTCTGTAGCCCAGTGTTCCATGCAGGGCCTGGCTCAGTGGTTGTTTGCCAACACATCTCTTTGGCACAGGAAGGCTGGGATGTGTGGCCCATTTTATGAACGAGTAAACCAGTTCTGAGAGGTGAGTGGACTTGCCATGGTCACTGAGGGAGCACATGGCAGAACTGAGCCCAGGTCTTCCGGCTTCTCCTGCAGTGGCCTGTCATATGGCTTGCTTCTTAGTGGACTCAGGACTACATACACTGTCACGGAAGGGAGGTGAACAGAATGACATGCATGGCTATGCGGGTCAGACATCAGTATATATAGTGCCCATGAATGTGACAGGGAAGCACAGCTTGGCGGGTGCTGGTGCCGGGTGTTTGCAGATTATTGCTCTGAAGGTTATGATTTTTCCTTTTTCTCTGTCCTGGTAGTTTTTGGTGTTGATTTGTAAGAATTTTTCAGATGCTGATGCTATGAATTCTTTGGCATTTGAGCTGGCTTGAAATTTTTTTCAGAGATAACTACTACAGATGTGGGGGGGCAGGGTTGCTTGGTGACTGCTGTTTATGGGCTGGGGATATATTGATTTTTAATATTTATGTAGTTTAATCTTTAAACTTTTTTTATAGCTTTTACTATAGTCATTTTTTATTCTTCTTCCTCATTCCAAGCTGCTCCAGCCTCTTCCATTCAGGGAGCGTTAATTAAGGGCCATTCGGGTAAGGCAGGGCCCCATGGAGGCGCAAATTTCCACCTTCTCAGAAGTTACCCCCAAACAGGGGAAGGAAAGTCATTGGAAATTCTAACACAGGGTGGGCACCTTGCCCCTGGGTGTGGTGTCGAGGTGGGTAAATGGGAGGGGGGATATCAGGCCCTTGCGCTCTTTCTCATTCAAGTTTTAGGCAGACCTGCCTTGCCCAGCAAGACCAGGGAGGGTCAAGGCCAGAGGCGAAAGGGCTGCAGTATAGTTCAGTGGCTTCCAGACAAATGTTAAAACCTCAGTTTGGTAGATGTGTCACTAATAATTTTCAGAAGAGTTCCCTTTTCTGTAAAATAAAGTGGAGTCAAGGCTAGCTCCTGCAGGCCATCCTGGCCAGCGTGTTTCCCCGCCAGCGGTCCCTGCCTTCCTGGGCCATCAGTGTCTTCAGGGAAACTGTACTCAGTGGTGAGCAAACAAACTGAAGCCATCGTAAGAAATGGGGTGTTGTAGACGAAGTCTCTGAAGAAGAGGCACAGGCGCTGAGGGGCCAGGTGTGGGCATTCCCAGCTGACAGAGCAGCAAGAGCAAAGGCAAGGAGCAGATGGGAGCTGGTGTGTCTGGGAACAGAAAGCCTGGCATAGGGGGAGGCTAGCAGGAGCTACACCCAGGGCTGAGCCAGGCCAGGGAGCACCCGGAGGAGCAAGTCCTGGTATCTGTTTTCCGGGAACATTTCATGAGTCCAGAGGCCTTCTTGCCAGTGTCTCTCTCTTTCCCAGCATGCTGTAAATGCTCACGTGCCCAGAATACAGTTAGCCCAAAGAGAAAGCTGCTACCCTGCTTGCTCGGTCTTGTGTGTTTCGATTAGCTTAGAACCTGCATGAGTTGGCCATTCACATGCTGCAGCAGCAGAAAGAGCTGAGGCTAGAGGGGCAGAACTGAGAGGGGGCCAGCTCCTCCCAGGAGCCTGCCAGTGCCGGCTGCACAGGCCTAGCATGAGATAGGCCACAGATGAACATTCTCTCACATGATCTGGAGGCCTTGGCAAGGGGGCCCTGCTCACCTCCTCTTACCCAGTCACAGGACAGAGTGGCTGATGCCAGCTGCTGCGAATGCTGGCTCCAGGGTGCTATCGTGCTCAAACGGGAAACTGCTCCACACCATTGCTGGAGAGCTGTGGCAGTACACGAGCCTTGACAGGGACAGTGAGCAGCTGCTCTCACAGATGTGTAACCTGAGGTGTGGGTGATGCCCCTCAATGTGGTGGCATCTGGTGCTGTGAGTCAGCCCCCCTTGGGATTCCCAACTTGCTCCTCCAGCCACTGGGCCTTCTCCTTCCTGCCCGATTGCCATGATAACCTCCCTCTTTTCCTCTTTATCTCCTGCCAAGGTCCCAAGACTGGCCAGAGGCTCTGCACTGGTACAACACTGCCCTGAAGAAAACAGACTGTGACGAGGGCGGAGAGTATGATGGGATGCAAGACGAACCCCGATATGCGCTACTGGCCAGGGAAGCCGAGATGCTGTTTGTGGGCGGCTTCCGACTGCAGAAAGACCCACAGAAATCAGGTGAGCTATAGGGTGGGGGGTAGGGGTGGGGTGGGCGGGGTAGGAGTGGCGTGCAGGGCGATGCAGTCTGTGGCTCTGCTTTCAGATGCCTACAGGCCTTCCATTCTGCCAGGCTACATCCGATATGGTGCTTGCTTAGGGGGGCTTCGTGGAACTGGTATGCAGATGAGCACTTTTATTTTAATGGTAATATATTAGGGACTTGGGTTTTAGGGTGTTGCATGTGTTTTTTCACTATTAAAAATCAATTGAATTGACATTTTCCTAACCTAAAATTTCCTAACCTAAAACTCTCAGTTTTAAAATGTACAAGTTCAGTGGTGTTTAGTCTCTTCATGATGTTGAGCAGCCAGCACCACTATCTCAGTCCAGAATACTCCCACGACGCCAAAGAGAAAGCCAGTCTCTGGTAGCAGTGACTTCCTGCCCCGCTCTATTCCTGCAAATCACTAGCCTATTTTTTGTGTGGGTTTACCTATTCTGGACATTTCATAAAGAGAGAATCATACAATATGTGGTTTTTGTATGTGGCTTCTTTCATGGAGCATTATACTTTCAAGATTCATCCATGTTATAGCATGTATTAGTTCTTCATTCCTTTTTATTGCCTAATAATAATCCATTGTACAAATGTACTAAATTCTGTTTATCTATTCAGCAGTTGACATACATATTAGATATTTTTTTCTGCTTTATAATAAACATGCTTAACTCCTTATTCTCTTATTTCACAGGTATGAAGGATGAGAGTACGTTTTAAAAAATGTTAAAAAATTAAGCAATTCTGTAATTCTTTATTTGGAATTTCTAAATCTCAGAAGCTCTGAAAAACTAATGTTTTTGTTCATGTGGCACAAATTCATTTGGTGGCCAAACCTGTCTAGAACTGACATGTGGCTGTTTGTAATCTTTGTTTCTTCCACTTACATACATTCTCCAAATGGTCCTGCAAAAGACATCAGCCTGCTTCTCATTGGCTCGGATGGAAGCACCCCCTTACGCCAGTCCTAGTATCATTGAGATGGCTTATTCTGATTGGCTGTGCCTCTGTCTGGGCCAATCTCTGCAGCCTATTGGGGAATGAGGACGGTACTTTATTTGTCCAGACTCAGATCACTTGACCACCCAGAGCCCCACCCATGTCATGTGGAGGGAGAGGGAATTAGTAGTATTGGAGTGCTGTTCCCAGGGAGGGTAGGGGATACTGGCCTGGCCAAAACACCAGGCAGTTCAGCTGTGTGAGGCCCACTTTGCTGTCTTTCAGGTGACTTGTACACCCAGGCAGCCGAGGCAGCGATGGAAGCCTTAAAGGGCCGGCTAGCCAACCAGTACTACCAGAAAGCAGAGGAGGCCTGGGCCCAGATGGAGGAGTAACTGGCAGGAAGAGCACTGTGGCCAGTTCCCTGCACAAGGGCTAGAGTGGAAAAGACCCACCAACTCATCTCGGGGTTATGTGATGGTATTTTTAGTGTGTGGTACATCGACTTTGTACATCATTCTTTGACTCATAAAAACGTCTTTGCTGTCAACAAAGACACATAGCTGTCCCCTAGGGCGGTGTTTTTGGGTGTGGGGTTGAAAAAGCAGCCTAATGAACCAGCATTTGGATTTGAGGTTCTGTTGTTTTGTTATGTTTTGTTTTGTCACAAGATGCAAGAAAGTGCTTTTGGAAAACATGAAGACTTGGCTCCCAGCATTTTCAGGCTGGACTGCCATCTCTAGCCCACAGAGCCTGTGTCCTGAGTCAGATGAGGAATGTGCTGCTGCACGTGAATTCTCAGTGGGGTGTGTACATCCCACATAGTGCACAGCCTCCCTTCTCAGCATGCTCCATGCAAGTGAGATGGTACAACACCCCAGCCCTCTTCTGCCCTGGTGAGGGCCCGCACATGGACTATTTCCTTATTTTTTTAGGCAACTAGTTTCCTGGAATACAGCCAAATTCCATTTTTAAGCACGGTTTCTACAGTGGGCTTTTCAAAACAGGCTTGATGTTTGTACACAACCTTTCCTGCCTCTGAGTGCGCATCAGCGAGTGGGAGTGGCTGCGCCTGAGACCTCCACAGGAAAGGACAGTGGCCTGGTGTGGCGAAGCCCTTCTCCCAAGCAGCGTGTGCTCTGCATCTCCGGCAACATCCACAGTGTGGCTCAGTGGCCCTGGCACAGGATCCCTGCATTCTCTCAGCAGCTGATGTCTAGCCCCGTCCTGGCATCTTCTGATGGAAGCGAGCCTGCTTTTCCTGTCACTCATATCAGGGGGCTTTCAGCAGCAGCACCTTTCAGGTTCATCTGCCATGTTGGAGAACAAGATGGCAAGAACTACAAACACTCATTAATTCCAGGCTATGGCTAATTGTACATAATGAGCTTTTTCTTCAGAAAGATTTCAGCCTGTCTTGTAGTTCACTCGCCCAGCCTGGGAGTGGGAAGCTGCTGGACTAGCAGTACTGACATGGGAAAGCCTGCAGAGGATGGTCAAGACTGTGCAACTTGGCATGAGCACTTGCCATTGTTTCTGAGTGTTATTGGGAAGCAGGGAAAAAAAAGAGATTTCAGCCCTAGCTGGTTTGGCTCAGTGGATAGAGCATCAGTCCTTAGACTGAAGAGCCCGGGTTTGGTTCTGGTCACGGGCACATACCTTGGTTATAGGCTTGATCCTTGGCTAGGTCAGGGTGTTTTGGGGAAGCAACCAATTGATGTGTTTCTCTCACATCGAAGTTTCCCTCTCTGTCTCTTTTCCTCCCTTTCATTCTTTAAAAATCAGTTTAAAAGTATCTTCAGGTGAGGATTAAAACATAAAAGAATTCAATTAATATCACTATGATTTCAGTTGGTATTTCATATAGCAAAGAAAACAGACTGCTGTGATGAATTCCAAGTTATTAAGGAGCTTCTCTTTATTTGTTTAAAACACAGAGTGTGACATACAAGCCGTTCTGACCTGTTCATTGAAAGAGGGCCTTGCTGTGGAGCTGTGAACCTGTGCAGCTTGTTTGCTGGTTTCAAAAGCCAGAGTATGCCCGAAAGGAAAAGCCAAGCAGAGCTAAGGCCCGGGGCAGTCCTTTGGCACCTCTACATGGCTATTCCACATTTGCATGTGGGCTTGTCACAGCCAGTTCCCTTTAGAGAAGTGGTTCTCAACCTTCCTAATGCCGTGACCCTTTAATACAGTTCCTCATGTTGTGGTGACCCCCAACCATAAAATTATTTTCGTTGCTACTTCATAACTGTAATTTTGCTACTGTTATGAACTGTAATGAAAATATCTGATATGCAGGATGTATTTTTGTTGTTACAAATTGAACATAATTAAAGCATAGTGCTTAATCACAAAAACAATATGTAATTATATATTGTGAAATATTTATTTCTAATTACAAATAAATGAAATTTTGTCTTGAATCGTGGTGTAGCATGGGCAACAGTCTTCATATGACAACAGTAAATTACATTGCTACACCGAGGAGCAGTCTGTTGGTTCCTAAGACCATGGGAAATATGTGTTTTCCGATGGTCTTAGGCGACCCCTGTGAAAGAGTCATTTGACCCCCAAAGGGGTCGCGACCCACAGGTTGAGAACCACTGCTTTAGAGGCTGGGGCTCACCGCTCTTTTTTCACTCAGCAGCTCAAGTAGTAGCTTTTTGTTTTAAACCAATTGCATGCAGTTAAATTGCATATGTGAAATGTAAGTCCCAAGCAATTTTATTGTGGCTTACCTCTTCTGAGTAATCAGGACTCATATAATTCATGCTCCTTTGTTGTCACTAATTCAGCCAGTCCCTCTTCTCTCTCTTAGACTTCATTTGCAAATCATTTGTTCCCTGATCACCTCTCTCTGTTCTTGGTTATACATTAGTGCTTTCTTTAACACTGGGATTGGCAAACATTTTTTGTAAAGGGCCAGATAATAAATATTTTAGACCATATGCTCTGCAGGGCTCAGCCCTGCTATAGTAGAGCAGAAGCAGTCATAGACAATTCTTAAATGAATGGGCATGGCTGGTGTTCCAATAAAACTTTATTTTGAAAGCAGGTGGCTACCTGGGCTATAGTTTTCCTACCTCTGCTCTAATCCTTGATTGAGACCTACTGTATTAAGCTTTGGGCATGAGCTGTTCATTTTCTGACCTCCAGGGCTCAGACACACCGTGCCTTGGCGCAGAGCAGGCACTCAATAATTGTGGCCAAATGGAGAGCCAGGCACTACTGCGCTCACTCTGCACTTGGGTTCTTCCATGCAGTTAACGATGCACTGTTTGGATTGTCTTGAACTACCACCCCTGCGTCTCTACCCACCCGTCCACAAGGCCTTAATGTCAGCAGATGGGACCCTCCCATTCAGGAGGTTGCCATGGCCTAGATATAGAGTTAAGCAAATGCTTCTCTAAGGACTATTGAGAGTAAAACGATCAGTAGGATGTTGAGATCCTTCTGAGCCAGCAGAAGAATTTACTTGATCTTCAAAACCTAGTTTTGTGCTCTCACCATCTTTCCTGCTCTGCGGCAGCTGCAGCTATGAAGGTCGAGCTGTGCAGTTTCAGTGGGTACAAGATCTACCCCAGACACGGGAGGCTGGGGACACAGGAGGCGCTACACTAGGACCAATGGGAAGGTTTTCCAGTTTCTTAATGCAAAATGCGAGTCAGCAATCCTTTCCAAGAGGAATCCTGGGCAGATAAACTAGACTGTCCTCTACAGAAGAAAGCACAAAAAAGAAATTCAAAAGAAAAGAACCCGTTGTGCAATTCCAGAGGGTCATCATTGGTGCATCTCTTGCTGATATAATGGCTAAGAGGAACCAGAAACCTGAAGTTAGGAAAGTCAATGAGAACAAGCTATCAGGGCTTCCAAGGAAGCAAAAAAGGTTAAGCAAGTGCCTAAAAAGACACCACTGGCTGCTGCTAGGGCTCCCTCAAAGGCTGCGCCTGAGCAAAGGGTTGAAGCCTGTGAAGGTTTCTGCTCCCCATGTTGGTGGGAAAGGCTCAGTTGGCAGATGAGAGTCTTAAATAAAGGCCTGACAAGAACTATAACCCACACACACAAACACAAACAAACAAAATAACTTAGTTTTGTGCCTTCTAAAGCTGTCTAGGGCATCTCCTTTTTCCACAAATGCTGAGCATGCAAACAGCAACAGTCTCCTGTCCCCTCTATCCCAACCACCACTACACATACCCAAGACAATCCAGCCAACTGGAAAATATCAGACTATCTTCAATGAAGAAACAGATGAAGGTCTGGGAGCTTAGACAAGCAGATTTGGGGATATCATCTGGGGCCTCCAATCACAGATGGAGATACGGAAGTTCTGAAAGGTAGAATCTTCGCAGTGAAACTGCTGGCTAGCCACTAAGCTGGAGATTGGGTTTTGAGAGCTGCTGTGTTTAGAGGACTCTGAGAAGAAAATTTAAACTCAAACTGGACTGTGATATCCTTTTCAGTTTTACTACAGGTGGGAAAAGTGGGGAGGGGGTTGGTCCTGGCTGTGTAGTTCACTTGGTTAGAGCATCTCCCAATCCACTAAGGTTGTAGGTTCAATTCCCAGTCAGGGCACATACAAGAATCAACCAATGAATATATAAATAAGTGAGATAACAAAGTGATGTTTCCCTCCCTCTCTTTCTCCCTTCCTATCTCACTAAAATCAATCAATAAAAATTTTTTAAAGGCTTTATTGTAAGAAGAGAAAAAAAACACCATTGCGTCTGAATATTCCTCTTCCCTTCCTCCCATTTGAGGCACTTTGTGGATTTATTGAATGCCACCTTGATGACTCAGCCAGGTAAATTACCCTTTTGCTGTTTTAGTGACTTCATTTCACCCCTGCACATTTGGTTGCAGTACTGGGCATGTTTTACAAATCAGCAAATGTTTACACAAGTGTATGCAACTTGGGGGTGGGGCAAAATATGCATATTCTCTGCGTGTATTTGTGCGTGTTATTTGTGTTTAGTCTCCGGAGGAACCATGTAACCTAGACAAGGTGGATGCTGGTAGGACCCAGAGAAGTAGTTTGCAATATAGATTTTTTTTGCATATGTATGAAGTTCTATTTTGTGTTTACAAATAAAGTGGTTTATTCCCATCTGGTCTCAAATTCAAATGTCTCCTGCTAGCAGACGTGGAGAGCTGGCTGGAGAGGGGCAGTAAACTGGATGCTCCCTTCAACTAATTCAGCTCCAAATGCTCGTCACCTTGGAGAGTGTGTGTCTAGTGTTGCCCCATTTTCTGGTTTGTTTCTTTTCTAAGAGCTTTTGAAAATTGAACTTTTTAATGCAAGGTCTGATTTTTAACATTTATAATCAGTTCTTATTTTTAAAAAGGCCTTCCATATTTGGTCTGTATGCTGCCTCTGCTTTAGATTAAGTATGTGAGCCTCTTTAATTTTTTTCAGCTCTAAGAAAGAAAGAATACTCTACCATTACAGAGTTGTCATCAGCTTCAAAGAAGACTATGCATTTAAAAGATGCTTTCTGATCCAAAGCTTAAGAAGATCTTGCCTATGGGTGTGATCATTGGGTTTCAAGCTAATGGTGTTTTAATTTTAAGAAATTTGCACATCTCTGGCAGTAGGCTGAACACACATATTTGCATGCTCCTAAGTCCCCACCTATGTGACACAAAAGAGATTGTAATGGCATAAGCACGACAGGATGAAGACCAAGAGGCATCAACAGCAGCAAAATTTTGGATGCTGTAATTGAATTAGCAATTAAATTAGAAATGCCTCTAAGGGCCCTGGCAGATTTGACTCAGTGGATAGAGTGTTGGCCTGCAGACTCAAGGGTCCAGGTTCAATTCCGAAGCTCTTTATCTGCCCTTCAATTCTGAATGATAGCTTTGCTGAGTAGAGTATTCTTGGTTGTAGGTTCTTCCTATTCATCACATTGAATATTTCTTGCCACTCTCATGTGGCCTGCGTAGTTTCTGTTGAGAAATCAGCTGACAGTCATAGGGGTGCTCCCTTGTAGGTAATGAACTGTTTTTCTCTTGCTGCTTTTAATATTCTCTCTTTGTCTTTTGTTCTTGGTATTTTAATTATGATGTGTCTTGGTGTGGTCCTCTTTGGATTCCTTTTGTTTGGGGTTCTGTGCACTTCCTGAACTTGTAAGTCTAATTTTTTCACCAGGTGGGGGAAGTTTTCAGTCATTATTTCTTCCAATAGGTTTTCAGTATCTTGTTCTCTCTCTTCTTCTGGCACCCCCATAATTCTGATATTGGTATGCTTGAAGTTGTCCTGGAAGCTCCTTACACCTATCTTCCAATTTTTGGATTCTTTTTTCTTTTTGCTTTTCCAGTTGAGTGTTTTCTGCTTCTTTGTATTTCAGATTTTTGACTTGATTCTTGCCTTCCTCTAGTCTGCTGTTAGGTCTCTATATAATGTTTTTTTAATTCAGCCAGTGTTTGTTTAATTTCTAGTTGGTCCCTTTTCATACCCTCTTGGGTCTTACTAAATGTATCCATTTTTTCTAGGAAATTCTTGAAAAACCTGTGCACAAGGTTTTGAACTCTATATCCAGGCATTTGTTTTCCTCCATTTCTTTTGTTTGTGATCTGTTTCTTTGTCTCAACATTTTCACTGCTTTCCTGAGTTGGTAGAGTAGCTTTGTGTGCTAGGTGTCCTATATGGCCCAGTAGCTCTGCCTCTCCAGTTACCTGAGGTGGACACTCTTGGTGCACCCCTTTATGGACTGTGTGTACAGGCTTGTTGTAGTTAAGTCTTGATTGTGGTTGGTATCACTGGAGGGAATTGACCTCCAAGCCAATTGGTTTTGAGGCTCAGCTGTGTCAATGCCGGGAGAAATTCTGTGCTGGACTCTGCCTTAAGACTTGCAAGCCTGCAAAGCCTCTGTGCTAGGCTTGGTTGGTGTGGAGTCTCAGGGCTGAGCAGACAGCTTTGGCTTCCTCTCAGCTCCTGGTCTCAGTGTCCCTTGATAATCACTGCAGACCTCTCTGTGCGCAGGCATTTGCACCTTCAGATCTCTGCCTTTCCATGTGCTCCGTAGGCCCATATGAGTCTGGGTTCACAGGGTCTCACTGAAAACTGGGGTTCAGTGCAGTCCGACCTGGATTTCAGTGCAGTTGGGAGCTTCTGTCTTAGATGGGGTGGAGTCTCAGGGCTGAGCAGACAGAGCTTGGCTTCCAGTCAGCCCTGCCCTACATGGCCCCTGGGTCTCAAGTGTCTTGGTAATCACTGCAGCCCTCTCTGTGTGCATGCACGTGTGCCTCTAAACCTCTGCCTTTCCAGTTTCCTTGCGCTCCAGGACCCATATGAGTCTGGGTCCCCTGGGTCTCACCTGAAACTGGAGTTCAGTGCAGTCAGAAGTGGAGTTCAGTGCAGTTAGGAGGCTCTGTCTCCTGCCCACTAGAGAAAGCCAGCAGCACAATCAGCAGTCCGTCCATTTTGCACACAGAGGTGTGTGCGCCCCCAGACCTCTGCCTTTTGTGGTTCCCTCAAATCTCTGTGCACTTCTCCCTTTTCACGACAGTCCAGACTCTCCCCGCCCCCCCCCCCACCCTATGAGTCTCACCCGGAAGTGGGGTTCAGTGCAGTAGGATAAGAGATTCAGTGCAGTCAGGAGTTTCCGTCTCCCTCCCGCCAGAGGCAGCCAGCCAGGCACTCTGCCACCCACTCTCTCCACGCGTGCCTCAGTACCTCAGCTTTTTGCAATTCTTCTGAGTCTCTGAGACCCTTCCATTCTAGTTGTAGAATTTCCACTCAGCCAGCTTTCCTGTGGTTCTGGATTATGTCTGTTCTGTCTTCGATTTGTAGTTTTGAAATTGTGCGAGGCAGCAGTCTAGGTGTTTACCTATGCCGCCATCTTGGTTTCTTTGGAAGGGAGTTCTTTACATGAGGGAGACAGGTGCTTTATTTGGAAGGTGGCATATGTGGTTGTAGAGATCAGCACTGCTGAGCAAGTGAAGCTGGTAGATTGCTTCATATTTCAAAAAGTGGTGTTACAGATGGACTTCAAAAGTGAGACCATTGTGCAGACAGAAAAGTGCTCAGTGAGGTGTATGGCTATCAGGGGGAAGTGTAGTGAAATCAGAACCTGGAGAGAGTAAAGCATCCCCATAATCTAATGCTGAGTGGAGCTTTGGGTGATGCACCATGCAGTGGGGTACGTTTGCCCAGGAAGCCACTATCTGGGAAGTGTGGACAAAGATGTTATCAGTCTAAACATGAGCATAAAGTATAACAATTGTCAAAAAAAAAAACATAAAATGAAAAGTAGCATCATCACTTAACTTTGAAAGGCACTGCTCCTTTCCAAAAGAGGAATTTTAAATCTCCATCAGAAGTGCAGGCCCTGATTTCCCTTGCAGTCTCAGCAGCAGCAGCAGCAGCAAAATCTAAGTCCTCCCCAGGCAGTGCCTGCCTTGACTGTGTGTGCTGGATCTAAGACTTGATTCCTGTGGGTTTTAAGGATCACAGGACTGCAGAGGGACCAGACCATTGCTTGGTTAACTGCTGCTCAGGACCTTTAAGCTTCTGGGTCTTTAGTAAGACTCAGCCTCCCAGCTGGAATGGTGTAGGGCTCATCAGAAGAGTAGGCTAGATCTGCAATAAGCAAACTTGTGCAAAGTTGTCATGCTTTCAATAAATGTTGTACATATTGTTTGACTTTTTTACTCATATTCTAAATCTAAAGTGAATGTTCCGAAAACAGAATTTTGGAAGGTTCTCCCATAAACTGTTTTGAAAGAGTCTCCCATAAACTGTTACTTTAGGCCATTTTGGGGTGCTATTTTAATCTGGAACAAGGCAGTAGGGAGTGCCCAGACACATTTCAAATGGGTTTTCTGGCATATTTTCACCAAAGTCTTTATTGTATGGTTCATTTTCTCAGTCTTCCTTGTAGGTTGGGGTCTCAAAGATGGAGTATTCATTGAATCTGTAGTGCCTCTTCTGTCTTCTGGGAGATTTCTGAAGTGAATGATGGTCTATTATCACTTTGAATGCTCTAGGGATTACTCCTTTGAGTAGAAGTTTTGCAACCTCCATTGCCTTCTCAGTTCTACTGAGGTATATATACCTATACCCATCCA
Organism: Lasiurus cinereus; assembly: GCA_011751065.1. NCBI lineage: Eukaryota > Metazoa > Chordata > Mammalia > Chiroptera > Vespertilionidae > Lasiurus > Lasiurus cinereus. The sequence continues at coordinate 630,303 of JAAGEH010000092.1, read as the reverse complement.
GAAAAGTTATCTACAAAATCTAATAAAAATTTAAACTTTCCTATGTTTTTAGGCATCTGTATAAAGTCAACTTGCAAGCATATCCCTTTATATTGTACTTCCTTTCCTGTTGGGGCATTTTCTGTTTTAGGCTTGTTTTTCGAGCCTATGTAACAAGCTTGGAAAATCTTTTGAATGATTCTTTGTAATAAAGGCCCTTCAGATGTGATCTAATGAGGCCTGTTAAAGCATTCCTTCCATAATGTAGGCATTTGAGGATGGTATATACTAGAGCTTCAAAAAGATCATACCATGAATGCTGATCTTCTGTATATAATTAGGATCAGTGTTAGAGAACCCCCATTCACGGCCAGTTCCTTATCTCATTCTGTGTAATGGGGTTTAAATTCTGACAAGTCCAAGTGGAGAATTTAAGCCCCAAGAAATGGTGGCCCCTGGTGGCTTGTCCTGCTGCTTTTAAGGCAGTTTGATTTCCTGGGCTTGTTTGAGAAGTCCTCCTGGTGTCGGGGCAGTGCATTCTGGGAATCTGCTTTCATAGACTCACTGTGTCTAGCTGTTTTAACTTCTCTTTTGCATGTTTGATGTTCTTATTCCCCGAGGTTAAGAGCCTTCTTTCCTTCCATATTGCCCCATGGGCATGGACTACAATGAAGTCTGTGTAGATATTAACATGCTTTCACTGGGATGATTCTAAGGCTTTAGTGAGGGCTATGAGATTAGCCTTTTGTGCTGAGGTTCCTACAGCAAAGACCTGGGCTTCTGTTGAGATGCAGAAAAAAATCATCCTTCAAATCTAGAACTAAAAACCACTTTCTATCCCTGGACACTGTAGTCAAAAAGTAGGCTGAATGTCTACTTTGGGCAGTAAGATGAATGTCTTGGACAACGCTGTTTATGGCCCTAAGGTCCTGTGCACATCGATATTCATCAGAGTGAGGCTTTTTTACTGGCAAATGGGGGTGTTATAGGGAGACTGGCCTGACCGAATTAATCCTGATTTTAAGAATTTCTACAATACTGGTTGAATGCCCCCTAAAGCTTCTTTTTCAAGGTGGTATTGTTTCTTCTGTGGGATCAGCACCCCTTCTTTTTAGTTAATTTTATGGGCTAGATATTAACTGCCCTATATGGGGTTCCATCATCCCAAACAGCTCCATCAACCTGCTTGTAGATCTCGGGTAGGAAGAATACACTTCTGGGTCCTTCTGGGAAAGTCAGGATCACCTGGAGCTGGAGAGCACATTCCAGCAGGACTTCTAAAGGCAATTGCTGCGGCTCAGAAGCAAAGGTTACTTGTGCATGTGACTTATAAAGTAAATCTAGGCCAAACGCTGGGAAGGAACAGTCTAACATGTATAGAAAAGTATGCATATTTTTTGATCCCCACACTGGCATTCATGAGGTTGAAGGAACGCCTGTTTTTATAATGCCTGGTCACCCCAGTAACTGTCAGCACACTGAACTTTGGTTAGTGTTGTATTGAGCACTGAGTACGTAGCTCCCATGAGTAAGAGGAAGTCAATTAGCTTGTTCCCTACTGTCCATTGTACTTAGGGCTCCTGAAGAGAAATAGTAATAGGTCAGGAGATGTCTTGGGGAGCCCCCGGGCTTCTTCATTCATCATTAGATTCATCATTCCTTTCTAACATTTCTGTGCAAGGGCTTCTATCCTTTTTCTTTTTACTGTTTTTTAAAATATATTTTTATTATTGACTAGTAGCCCATCACGCAATATAGCATACAGTAGGCCACCGCAGGCCCACCGCCGGGAACCACACCACTTCCGCGGGAGCTGGGAGGGACCACACTGATTCTGTGCGGGGGAAGGCCCATCATTTCCTTTCCGGACCTGGACTCAGCCGCGGAGGCTGTGGGCCAGCCTCCCTGTCGCCCAGAGGCTCTCCGTGTTCAGGGTGGGACTCTTGTCTAGTCTCTGTGGCGATGAAGCGAACATTCTACCAGGCCACCCACGCTACCCGCTGTCAGTGGCTGCCTCCGTAGGACTGGGGAAAACAATTTTCAGGCCAATGGAGAAGAAAAAAAGCTGGAGTAGCAATACTCATATCTGACAAAATAGACTTCAAAATGAAGGCCATCATAAGAGACAACATAGGTCACTACAAAATACTAAAGGGACCAATCCAACAACAGGATATAATCCTGCTAAACATGTATGCACCCAATATAGGAGCACCTAAATATATTTTTAAAAACTTCTAGATGACTTTAATGGAGAGATCAACAATAATACAGTCATAGTAGGGGACTTTAACATCTATTGACATCACTGGATAGATCTTCCAGACAAAAACTTAACAATGAAACAGTGACTCTAAAGGACACACTGGATCAAATGGATTTAATTGACATTTATAGAACATTTCACCAAAAAGCTGCAAAATATACATTCTTCTCAAGGGCACATGGATGATTCACAAAAATAGACCATAGGTTAAGACACAAAACAAGACTCTACAAGTTCAAGAAGATTGAAATCATATCAACAATCTTCTCAGATCACAGTGAAATGAAATTAGAAATCAATTATAGTAAAAACACCCAAAAACATTAAAATACATGGAGGCTAAAGAGTATGTTATTAAACAATGAATGGGTTACTAATGAGATCAAGAAAGAAATCAAAAGCTTCTTGGAATCAAATGAATAAGAACACAAAACAACCCAAACTCTCTGAGACATAGCAAAAGCAGTACTGAGACAGAAGTTCATAGCACTACAGGCCTACCTCAAAAAACAAACAAAAAATAATAAACTAACCCTACAACTTAAAGAACTAGAAAGAAAACAATAAGAAAATCCCAGAATAAGGGGAAGAAAGGAATAATAAAGATTAGAGCAGAAATAAATAACATGGAGACTATATATATATATATATATATATATATATATATATAATATTTATAATATATATATTATATTTATTATATATATTATATATTTATATATATATATATATATATATATATATATATATCAATGAAACCAAGAGCTGGTTCTTTGAAAGCATAAACAAGATTGATGAACCGTTAGCCAGATTCATCAAGAAACAAAAAGAGCCCTGGCTGGTTTGGCTCAGTGGATAGAGCATTTGGCCTGCACACTGAAGGGTCCCAGGTTCAATTCCAGTCAAGGGCACTATGCCCAGTTGGGGATGTGCGGGAGGCAGCCGATCAATCATTCTCTTTCATCATTGATGTTTCTATCTCTCTCTCCTCTCCTTTCCTCTCTGAAATCAATAAAAATATAATTTTTTAAAAAGGAAACAAAAAGAGAGGACCCAAATAAATAAAATCAGAAATGGCAGTGGAGAAGTAACCACTGACACCACAGAAATACAAAGAATTGTAAGAAAATTCTGTGCACAACCAAATGCCAAAAAGCTGGACAATGTGGATGAAATGGAAAAATTCATAGATAAATATAATCTCCCAAAACTGAATCAGGAGGAATCAGAAAACCTTAATAGGCAATTAACTGATGCAATAGAAGCAGTAATCAAAAAACTTCCAGCAAACCAAAGCCTGTTGTGAATGGCTTCACAGGGGAGTTTTACCAAACAAAGAAGAGCTAACACCTATACCCTTCAAACTATTCCAAAAACTCCAGCCTCTGCAGAAGCATGGCGCCAGAACATGTCCAAGCTCTCTTTATGAGGCCAGCATTATCCTAATTCCAAAACCAGATAAAGCCATTACTAAGAAAGAGAACTGCAGGCTGATGAACATAGATGACGAACATAGATGCTAAAATCCTCAACAAAATAGTAGCAAACCAGACCCAGAAACACATTTAAAAAGTTATACACCATGCCAAGTGGGATGCAAGGCCGGTACAATATTCACAAATCAATAAACATGATACATCACACAAACAAATTGAAAGACAAAAATGATCATATCAATAGATGTAGAAAAAGCTCTCAACAAAATCAAACACCCATCCTATCTAATAAAAGAGTAATATGCAAATTGACTGTACCTCCGCCCACCAGCCAATCAGGAGCGAGTATGCAAATTAACCCAACCAAGATGGCTTCAGTCACAGAGAGAGCAGGAGGGAGGCCTGGGTTGCTCCAGGGGATGGAGGAAGCCAACATTTCCACACATTCTGGGCAGCCCAGGCCTCTGCTTAAGGCTACAAAGTTTCAATTATAGAAGATAATAAATTCCAACAGAAATGGCTGCTGCCATGGAGCGAGCAGAAGTCTTGGCTCCACTTCAGGTTACAAAGTTTCAATTGCAGAAGATAAATAAATCCCAGATACCAGGGCCTCTGCTTGGGTCACCAGGGGGTGTGGCCAGCCTGAAAACCACAACAGGCCCCTCACCCAGGCCATCCCATTCCTCAAGGGAACCCCCACCCTGATTTGGGACACTTTCAGGGCAAACCAGCTGGCCCCCTTGCACCAGGCCTCTATCCTATCAAATAAAAGAGTTATATGCAGATTGACCATCACTCCAACACATAAGATGACTGTCTCCATGTGGACACAAGATGGCCACTACAAGATGGCCAGCAGGGGAGGGCAATTGGGAAGGACCAGGCCTGCAAGGGAAGGCAGTTGGGGATGATCAAGCCTGCAGGGGAGGGCAGTTAGGAGTGACCACACCCACAGAGTAGGGCAGTTAGGGGCAAACAGGCTGGCAGGGGAGCATTAGGCATCAATCAGGCTGGGAGGGGAGTGGTTAGGGGGTGATCAGGCTGGCAGGCAGAATTGGTTAGGGGCAATCAGGAAGGCAAGGCAGGTGAGCAGTTGGGAGCCAACAGTCCTGGATTGGGGGAGGAATCAGGCCTAAACGGGCAGTCAGACATCCCTTGAGGGGTCCCAAGTTGGGGAGGGTGCAGGCTGGGCTGAAAGACACCCCCCATGCACAAATTTTGTGCACCGGGACTCTAGATTTTTATAAAAACTCTTGGCAAAGTGGGAATAGAGGGAGTTTATATCAATATGATAAAAGTCATGTATGACAAACCTACAGCCAACATCATACTCAATGGGCAAAAACTAAAACTATTTCCCCTAGGAGTAGGAAAAAACAGGTATGTCTGCTTTCACCACTTTTATTCAACACTAGAGGCCCGGTGCACAAAATGCATGTACTTGGGGGGTGTTCCTCTGCCTGGCCTAGGCCCTCTAACAGTTGGACATCCTTAGCACTGCCGCTGTGCTCTCCAGCTGCAAGCCCAGCTTCTGGCTGAGCAGCACTCCCCCTGTGGGAGCGCACTGACCACCAGGGAGCAGCTCCTGTGCTGAGTGGATCAGGCTGAAACCAGCTCTCCAACATCTCCTGAGGAATTCCAAATTGCAAGAGGGCGCAGGACAGGCCAAGGGAGCCCACTGGTGAACAGTTGGGGCCACGGAGGAACATGGGAGATTGGCCACCTGGGGAGGGACTGCAGGAAGGCTCCACAGCATGTCCAGCCCATCTCGCTCAGTCCTGATCAGCTGGAACCCAGCAGCAAACTAACCTACTGGTTGGAGCATCTGCCCCCTGGTAGTCAGTGCATGTCATAGAAAGCAGTTGAGCAGCCTTAGCATATCATTAGCATATTATGCTTTGATTGGTTGAATAGACCAGACACTTAGGCTTTTATTATATACCAGTGGTCCAATGCATGAAATTTGTGCACAGGTGGTGGTGGGGATGGGTCCCTCAGCTCAGCCTGCACCCTCTCCATTTGAGGACCCCTTGGGAGATGTTTAACTGCCAGTTTACAGGAATCAGGCCTAAAACAGCAGTCGGACATCCCTCTTGCAATCTGGAACTGCTGGCTCCTAACCGCTCATCTGTCCACCTGCCTGATTGCTCCTAATTGACCTTAACCTCTCTGCCTGCCTGCCTGATTACCCCTTACTGCCCTCCCTTAATGGCCTGATCTCACCCCCCACAACCTTCCCCTGCTGGCCTGATTTGGCCCCAAAGGTCCTCTCTGCTTTGGCCCCCACTGCCATGCCTCTGTCCGGAAGGAAGTTGGATGTCTGGAAAATGGCTGGTTGACCTGGTCTAATTTGCATATTACCCTTTTATTAGTATAGACTAGAGGCCTGGTGCATGAAAATTGTGCATTGGTGTGGGGGTGCCTCAGCCCAGCCTGCCCCCTCTTACAGTCTAGGAGCCCTCAGGGGATGTCCTAAGCCACAGTCTGTCCTCCCTCTACGGAAGGCAAACCGGGGTGGTCATGGGAAGGCTCTGCCCTCATCATCCCACTGTTGCTGCCACTGCCAGCGACAGTGGTTGTTAGCCCTCGGCTCTCACTTCTTAGTACTTGCCCCGTCCCCTGCCCACTGGTGGGTGGGGAATGATCTGGGGCCACACTGGCTGGGGAATGGGCTGAGGTAGGTTGAGGCACAACAGGTCACCAGTCCAGCCTCTGTGGAGGCGTGGCATTGAGACTGGGCCAGGTGCTGCTTCTATGGCCGCCTCTGCAGAAGTAGCAGCACTGGGACCCGGACTGCACAGCCCCCTCTTTTGCTATCTCTGTGGAAGGGGCTTCAGTGCTGGACTGGCCCACACCTCTGCCTCTGCAAAAGGGGCAGTGGTAGCAGCAGCTGCTGCAGTGCCTCCTGCAGTACCGCCTCCTTCCTGCAGAACTGCTTCCCTCCCCCAGCACTACCTCCTTTCCACAGCACCGCCTCCACTCCTTGCAGCTGCTGTTGCTTTGTCTGGATGGACTTCCAGAAAATGTCTGGTCTAATTAGCATATTACCCTTTTATTAGCATTCAGGATAGGACTGGAAGTCCTAGCCACAGCAATCAGACAAGAAGAAATAAAAGGCATTCAAATTGGAAAAGAGGAAGTAAAACTCTCATTATTCGCAGATGACGTGATATTGTACATAGAAAATCCTAAAGAATCCACAAAAACACTACTAGATTTAATAAATGAATTTGGCAATGTAGCAGAATACAAAATCAACACCCCAAAATTGATGGCTTTTTTATAAACCAATAATGAATTCTCAGAAAGAAAACTAGACAAATAATACCATTTACCATTGCAACAAAAAAAAAAGATACTTAGGAATACACTTAACCAAGGAGATAAATGACTTGTACTCAGAAGACTACAGGTTATTGAAAAAAGAGATAGAAGAAGATATAAACAAGTGGAAGAATATTTTATGTTCATGGATTGGTAGAATCAACATCATTAAAATGTCCATACTACCCAAGGCAATCTATAGATTCAATATAATCCCTATTAAAATACCAATGGAATATTTCACAAATCTAGAACAAACACTCCAAAAATTTATATGAAACCAAAAAAGACCCTGAATAGCTGCAGCAATCTCAAGAAAGAAAAACAAAGTTGCAGAGATCATAATACTAGATATTAAGTTCTACTACAAAACCATTGTACTCAAAACAGTCTGGTACTGGCACAAGAACAGGTATATACTAGTAGATCAATGGAACAGAAAAGAGACCCAGAAATCGACCCAGGCCATTATGCTCAATTAATGTTTGACAAAGGAGGCAAGAATATACAATGGAGTCAAGACAGTCTCTTTAATAAATAGTCTTAGGGCCTAAGTTGGTTTGGCTCAGTGGATACAGCATCAGGCTGCAGACTGAAGGGTCCTGGTTTGATTCCAGTCAAGGGCACATGCCTGGGTTGTGGGCTCCATTGCCAGTGAGGGGTGTACACTGCAGGAAGCAGCTGATCAGTGATTCTCTCTCATCATTGATATTTCTATCTCTCTCTCTCTCTCTCCTTTTCTTTCTGAAATCAACAAAAAATATTTTTAAAAAACTGGGCTGGTGTTGGGTAAGTTGGATAGATATATGCAAAAAAAAAAAAAAGGAACTAGACCCTCAACTTACACCATACACAAGAATAAACTCAAAATGGATCAACAACCTAAATGTAAGTCAGGAAATCATAAAAGTCCTAGAAGAAACAATAGGCAGCAAAATCTCAGACATGTCTCATAGCAATATGTTTACAGATACATCTCCTCAGGCAAAGGAAGTTAAGAAAATGAACAAATGGGACTACATCAAAATAAAAAGCTTCTGCACAGCAAAAGAAACCAAACCATCAACAAAACAACAAGAAAGCCCACTGCATGGGAGAACATATTTGGCAATAATACATGTGATAAAGGGTTAATATCTACAATAACTAAGGAACTCGTGCAACTTAATAAAAGTTTTTAATCGGAAGACCATCAATCCAATTAAAAACTGAGCAAAGAGAGAGAAACCAAGATGGTGGTATAGGTGAACACCTAAACTGCTGCCTTGCACAACAATTTCAAAACTACAGCTAAAAGTCAAAATGGACATCATCCAGAACCACAGGAAAGCTGACTGAGTGGAAATTCTACAACCAGAAGGAAAGAGAGGGGCTCACGAAGAGCTGCAAAAGCTGAGGTATAGAGACACGCATGTGGAGAGGAAGGATGGTGGAGTGCCTGGCTGGTTTCCTCTAGCAGAGGGAGACTGAAACTCCTTGCTGCACTGAACCCCAGATCTGAATGCACTGAACCCTAGTTCTGAGCGAGACTCATTTGGGGGGAGTCTGGACTGTCATGAAAAGGAGAAGTGGACAGAAACTTAGGGGAGCCTTGAAAAGGCAGAGGTCTAGAGGCGCCAGAGGGCACACCCAGAGGATTGACAGCTGATTGTGCTGCTGGCTTTCTCTAGTGGAAGGAAGACAGAACCTCCCAACTGTGCTGAAATTCATTTCCGACTGCACTGAACCCCAGTTTCGAGTGATGCCCTGGAGACCCAGACTCATAGGGGTGCCCAGAGCACACAGAAACTCAGGGGTTCTGGAAGGCAGAGGTCTGGAGGTGCACATTCACACAGAGGGCTGCAGCAATTACGGAGAGACACCTGCATATGGCGGGGCTGACAGGAAGCCAAGGCTGTCTGTGCTCAGCCTTGAGACTCTGCCCCACCCAAGCTGAACAGAGAAACTTTTGCAGTTTTGCAAGTCTTGTATCATAAGGCTGACTCCAGCACAGAAATTCTCCCAGTGTAGACACAGCTGATCCTCACAACCAATTGGCTAGGAGGTCAATTCGCCCCAGTGATACCAACAACAATCAAGACTTAACTACAACAAGGCTGTACACACAGTCCATAAAGGGGTGCACCAAGAGAGTCCATCTCAGGTAACTGGGAAGGCGGAGCTACCGGGCCATATAGGATACGAAGCACACAAAGCTACTTTACCAACTCAGGGAAGCAGTGAAAATGCGGAGACAAAGAAACAAATCACAAACAAAAGAAATGGAGGAAAATGAATGACTGGATATAGAGTTCAAAACCATGGTTATAAGGTTTTTCAAGAATTTCCTAGAGAGATGGATAAATTTAGCGAGACCCAAGAGGAGATGAAAAAGGACCAAACAGAGATGAAAAAGGACCAACTAGAAATTAAACATACACTGACTGAAATAAAAAATATTATACTGAGACCTAACAGCAGACTAGAGGAAGGCAAGAATCAAGTCAAATATTTGAAATACAAAGAAGCAGAAAACACTCAACTGGAAAAGCAAAAAGAAAAAAAAAATCCAAATTTGTGAAGATAGTGTAAGGAGCTTCTAGGACAACTTTAAATGTACCAATATCAGAATTATGGGGGGTGCCAGAAGAAGAGAGAGCACTGAAAACCTATTTGAAGAAATAATGACTGAAAACTTCCCCCACCTGGTGAAAGAAATAGACTTACAAGTTCAGGAAGTGCACAGAACCCCAAACAAAAGGAATCCAAAGAGGACCACACCAAGACACATCATAATTAAAATACCAAGAGCAAAGGACAAAGAGAGAATATTAGAAGCAGCAAGAGAAAAACAGTTAATTACCTACAAGGGAGCACCCCTACGACTGTCAGCTGATTTCTTAACAGAAACTATGCAGGCCACATGGGAGTGGCAAGAAATATTCAATGTGATGAATAGCAAGAACCTACAGCCAAGAATACTCTACCCGGCAAAGCTATCATTTAGAATTGTAGGGCAGATAAAGAGCTTCACAGATAAAAAAAAGCTAAAGGAGTTCATCAAGATCAAATCAGTATTATATGAAATGCTGAAAGTATTCTTTAAGAAGAGGACGAAAAAGGTAAAGATAAAAATTATGAGCAACAAATACATACCTATCAACAAGTGAATCTAAAAATTAAGAATTAAAAATCTGATGAACAGAATAAACTGGTGAATATAATAGAATCAGGGGCATAGAAAGGGAGTGGACTGACAATTCTCAGGGGGAAAGGGTTGAAGGGGGTGCAGGGAGAGACTGGACAAAAATCAAACACCTATGGATGAGGACAGTGCAGGGGAGGTAAGGTCATAGGGAGGGGTGGGACTTGGGTGGAGGGGATTTATGGGGTGGGGGGAGAAACAATTGTAATAATCTGAACAATAAATATGTATTTAAAAATAATGAGCAAAGGGAATCCAGGCCCACTTGCATCTACAGTATCCCTCTCTGCCTGTCCCGGTGCAGCATGGCCACCACCAAGCGCTTTCCCATGCTCGTGCAACTGCAGCAGCGAGTCAGGGCACCATTCCAGGTGCTGAGTGACAAGGCGAAGCAGCCCTACTGGTTCCACAAGGAGTACCTCAAGAGCCCTAAGACAGTTTGCCTCGAGGCGTGGCTGGTGGAAGCAATCTTCGGCCCAGGGGAGCACATTCCGCTCCTCGAGTATGTGTCCCAGACCCTGCTTCGCATTAATCAGTGGGACCCAGAAGGCGAGGCTGAGATCCTGATATTTGGTCGGCCTTCTTACCAAAAGGATGTTTACAAGATGATCATGAACTTGGCTCACTATCACCGCCTACTCCGGGTACAAGGCTCGTGGAAGAACGCTGCCCATCAGTCCAAGCCAAGGAACTTCTCCGCTGCAGTCTGGATAGCTGCGATCCAGGCCTCCCCCGACAAAGTCCGAGTGGCCAAGATCCAGTGCTCCCCTGACGCTGTCCGCTGGTGACCCAGCGGTCCCCCCATGCTACTCAGATCCCGGTTCCCAGGTTATCTTCATTTCGGAGCCCTGAGCACAAGCCAGGCAAGGTTCAAATGAAAACCCCCATCTGGAGCCCTATTCTAGGCCCTGCTTCTGTCACAGAAGCTGGGGGATGTAAAGGTGGTGTGGGTTGTTCTTGGTTTCCCCTCCTCACTCCCATGTTAAAAGTTTGCAAACACAAATGTAAAAAGTTGTAGCAGAGAATCCAGGATGGCGGCATAGGTAAACACCTACACTGCTGCCTCACACAACAATTTCAAAACTACAACTAAAAGACAGAACGGATATCATCCAGAACCACAGGAAAGCTGGCTGAGTGGAAATTCTAAAACTAGTGGGAAAGAGAGGGGCTCACGGAGACCCAGAGGAGCTGCAAAAAGCTGAGGTACGGAGGCACGCGCATGGAGAGAGCGGGTGCCGGAGAACCTGGCTGGCTTTCTCTGGCGGGAGGGAGATGGAGACTCCCAATTTCATTGAACCCCTTATCCTACTGCACTGAATCCCAGGTCCAGGTGAGACTCATAGGGGGGGAGTTTGGACTGTGAAAAGGGAAAAGTGCAAGGAAGTTTGGGGAAGTCGCAAAAGATCAGAGGTCTGGTGATGCACATGGCACTGTGCGCAGAGGACTGACTACTGATTGTGCTGCTGGCTTTCACAAGTGGGCAGGAGACAGAGCCTCCCAACTGCACCACTTCTAACTCCACTAAGCCCCAGTTTCAGGCGAAACCCTGGGAACCCAGACTTATATGGTCCCGGAGCGCAGGGGAGCTGGAGGGGCAGCAATCTAGAGGCACTGCGAGAGAGCATGTGGGCCCACAGGGACCACTCCAGCGATTACCCAGTCACGTGAGACACAGGGGCCATGGAGGGCGGGGCCAACTGAAAGGAAAGGCAGTCCGTTAAGCCTGAGACTCCACCCATCCCAAGCTCAACAGAGAGGCTTTTGCAGTTTTGCAAGTCTGGTATCATAAGGCTGAATCCAACACAGAAGTTCTCCCGGCATAGTGAAAATGCCAAGACAAGGGAAGGGATCACAAACAAAAGAAATGGAGGAAAACAAATGACTGGATATAGAGTTCAAAACCACGCTTATAAGATTTTTCAAGAATATGCTAGAAAAGTTGGATAAAGTTAACAAGACCCAAGAAGAGATGAAAAAGAACCAACTAGAGATAGAAAAGATCCAACTAGAGATGGAAAAGACCAACTAAAGATGGAAAAGGACCAACTAGAAATTAAACATACACTGACTGAAATAAAAAATATTATACAGAGACCTAACAGCAGACTAGAGGAAGTCAAGAATCAAGTCAAAAATTTGAAATATAAAGAATCAGGAAACACTCAACTGGAAAAGCAAGAAGAGAAAAGAATCCAAAAATGTGAAGATAATGTAAGGAGCCTCTGCGACAGCTTCAAGTGTACCAGCATCAGAATTGTGGGGGTGCCAGAGGAAGAGAGAGAGCAAGATACTGAAAACCTATTTAAAGAAATAATGACTGAAAACTTCCCACATCTGGTAAAAGAAATGGACTTACAAGTCCAGGAAGCACACGGAACCCTATTTAAAAGGAATCCAAAGAGGACTACACCAAAACACATCATAATTAAAATACCAAGAGCAAAAGACAAAGAGAGAATATTAAAAGCAGCAATATTAAAACAGTTAATTACCTACAAGGGAGCACCCCTACTACTGTCAGCTGATTTCTCAACAGAAACGATGCAGGCCAGACGGGAGTGGCAAGAAATATTCAACGTGATGAATAGTAAGAACCTACAACCAAGATTACTCTATCCAGCAAAGCTATCATTCAGAATTGAAGGGCAGATAAAGAGCTTCACAGACAAGAAAAAGCTAAAGGAGTTCATCAACAGTATTATATGAAATGCTGAAAGGCACTCTTTTAGAAGAGGAAGAAGAAAAAGGTAAAAGATAAAAAATTATGACCAACAAATACAGATCTATCAACAAATGAATCTAAAAATTAAGTGAATTAAAAATTTGATCAACAGAATAAACTGGTGAATATAATAGAATCAGGAGCACAGAAAGGGAGTGGACTGATGATTCTCAGGGGGAAAGGGGTGAGGGGTGTACAGGGAAAGACTGGACAAAAATCATACACCTATGGATGAGGTCAATGGGGGGGAGGTAAGGGTAGAGGGAAGGGTAGGAGCTGGGTGGAGGGGAGCTGTGAAAGGGAAAAAAGATAAACAAATGTAATAATCTGAATAATAAAGATTTAATTTAAAAAAAAGTTGTAACAAAAGAATCAAATATCCTTAATAAAGAATTGAATTACCAAAAATAAATAAATAATGAGCAAAAGACCTAAATAGACACCTCCAGAGTGGACATACAGATGGCCAAAGGACATAGGAAAAAATGCTCAAAGTCGCCCTAGCTGGTTTGACTCAGTGGATTACAGTGCTGGCCTGCGGACTGAAGGGTTCATGTTTGATTCTGGTCAGGGATGGATGCCTGGGTTGCAGGCTCTATCCACAGGAGGGGTCATGCAGGAGGCAGCCAATCAATAATTATCTCTCATCATTGATGTTTTTATTTCTGTCTCCCTCTCCCTTTCTCTCTAAAATTAATATAAAGAAAAATGTTCAAAGTCACGGATCAGCAGAGAGATGCAAATTAAAATTACATGGTATCACTTCATATTTGTCAGAATGGCTACCATAAACAAATCAACAAATGGCTGAAACTGGTTTGGCTCAGTGGCTAGAGCATCTGCCTGTGGATTGAAAGGTCCTGGGTTCGATTCCGGTCAAGGGTATGTACCTTGGTTGTGGGCGCATCCCCAGTGAGGGCGTGCAGGAGGCAGCTGATCGATGTCTCATCGATGTTTCTAGCTCTCTATCCCTCTCCCTTCCTCTCTGTAAGAAATGAATAAAATATATTTTAAAAAACAACAACAAGTCAACAAATGACTAGTGCTGCAAGGATGTGGAGAAAAGGGAATCCTAGTACACTGCTGGTGGGAATGCAAACTGGTGCAGCTATTATGGAAAACAGTATGAATTTTCCTCAGAAAATTAAATATGGAACTGCCATTTGACCCAGTGATCCCACTTCTAGGAATATATCCTAAGAAAACTGAAACACCAATCAGAAAGAATGTATGCACCCCTATTAGCAGCATAATTTAAAATAGCTAAGTTCTGAAAAAAGCCCAAATGTCCATCAGTAGATGAGTGGAGGAAAAAGCTGTGTACATTTACACCATAGAATACTATGCATCAGTGAAAAAGAAGGCTCTCTTACTCTTTGAGACAGCATCGAGGGACCTGGTGAGCATCATGCTAAGTGAAATGAGCCAGCCAGAGGAAGACAGTATCACATGATCTCTCTCCTATGTGGAATCTAAGTAACAAAATAAACTGATGAACAGAGTGGCTGCAGAAACATGGAAACATGGAACAGTGTGCAGAATCTTGAAGTAAAGGATAATGGGTGAATAGTAATCAACTAAGACCATGTATGCAAATATGCATAACCCATGGGTGCAGACAGTGGGGTGATGAGGGTCTGGGATGGAGGTGGGGATGGACAGGAGGGACCGATGGGGGAACAAAGGGGACATATGTAATACCTTCAACAATAAAGATTTTTAAATAGAATGTGAAATATATAATAAGTAAAAATACTAAATTAAATTTGATAAATTGAAACTTCATCATAGTAATTAATGTATTGAATATTGTTTTACTGAATCTAAAACACAATTAATGCCCTAGCCAGTTTGGCTCAGTGGATAGAGTGTGAACCTGTGGGCTAAAGGGTCCTGGGTTTGATTCTGGTCAAGGGCTCCTGTCTGGATTGTGGACTCGATCTCCCTCCCTCTCTAAAATCAATAAAAATATGTTTAAAATAAATAAATAAAAACACAATTGGTCTAAAAACACGGATAAATAAAATAAAAAACAATTAAATTTATGTATTAATAAGAAATGAAAATAAATTATATGCCAATAATCCTAAGATGCAAATCAATTTTAGAGATATTGAAATATGAAAAAAATGTGTCTTAGAAACAATGATGTATAGTATGTCAGACATTGTGCTGGACATATATAGTTATCTCTAACTCTACAACTAATCTCATTGTGACTATTTTACAAACGAGGCTTAAAGGAGTCTCATAGAGAAAGCATTTGCCAAGAACGTTTTCTTCCCCGCCCCCCCTTTCCCTGCCTCTTCTGCTCTTGCCAAGAACGTTTTCATTCATCAAAGAGGAAAGTTGGAGGTTCAAAGATCATATATCATCAGAGTTCCAACATAATGCCACCTTCAGGGGACACCAGCAGTGTGTTTGCAAAGCTAAAACTTAAAGGAATTGTTGGAAGTGTGCTACCAGTCATGGAGCTGTGCCTTAATTTGGCTCAATACAGCAAATCTCATGTAGGTCTGTCAATTTAGATGGAACTTTGAATGGGCAAGTTGTTAGATGACCCAGATTACCAGGGAGAGTTCTGGTTTATGCTCTTTAGTTAAGCACTTGCTACAGGCAAAAGGTGTGCTGGTCACCCCACTAAGGGTGTATGCTCTGCATGCAGCTACAATGTCTCTTCTGTAAGAACAACATTCCTTTGGGAAGGCTTAGGTGATCCAGTAGGTTTCTGGGTTGTGGGTAACAGAAATCAAGGCTGGCTAACTTTAGCAAAAAAGCAATTTGGGAGGAAGGAAGAAGTTTACAGAATGGAAGGTAAAACGGAAAGAATCAGTCCTGAGAAAGGGAGGTGCCAAGGCAAGTGTGGAGTTCTAGGAAGCAGAAGGTACAACCAGCTGGAAGTGTCTTCCTGACCCTGCTATTGAGCTACACCTGGTGTCCAGACTCAGATGACCAAAGCCTCTGATGGCCATGTTTGGATTTTGTGCCCTCCCTCTTGATGCTGTAATCCACGGTTTCCCTGGGACTACAGAGAGGAACGTTCCCTCACTGTAAAAATCACTGTCCACAGCAAATGGGGATAGGCTTCTGGAGAGGCAGAAATAACAGATCCCATGCAGAGCAAGTGCTCCCTTTGGAGAGGAAGAGGAAAAGGGCCCTGAAGGAACCTGTTCAGAACCAACCTGGAGGTTAATTCAAAGATCCATACTTGACAGGGAAACTGTTTTTAAAAATCATTTTTTATGAATCTCTCATCAAGCAAATTGCACAGTCTTAAGTGTACAGCTTGATGAGTTTTCAAACATTTGCAGCACCCAGAAAGTTCCCTCAGGCGCTGTCTCAGGCAATAGGCCCTACAGCTCCTCGCACAAGGTGACCACTCTTTCAATCTTTATCTTGGTAAAGCATTATATAGGACAAGAGGATGATTAAATAAAAAAGACAAGAAAAGAATGTCCAGTTTAAGTTCATTATGCTCTTATCTGACAAATAACAGTCATCTGGGTGGCTAGAGAACTAGTTTTCCCAGTACAAATCTCAATGATATTGAATTTCATAAGAAAAATGTTTAAACATTTTATCATGTATATTCATTTCTTTCCAGGAGATTCATGTAGTAAGATTTGGCCTCAGACTAGGTCTGGGGTGGTTTTCCTTTTACAGGGACAAAAGAGTGAAGAATGGAGTGGATCCAGGACTGAGCCCCCATGTCCATCCTCACTGCCCACAGCTGAGGGCTTATGATATGGAGACACTCCTAGATTGGGGTTGGGGGACAAGTGGTCAGTGTTTGATCTGTGGTGCTTGCTCTCCCCCTCCTCCACCTCTCCCAGGGGCAGAGAAGTGGACATACCAAGGGATAACAGGGTTTTAGCCCTTCCCTCCTCCCCCCTGCCTAAAGCTGCTAGGAGCCTGTGGGTGCAGGAGTTCTGATGCAACTTTCTGCTTCTCCTGCTCATTTGCTTCTCATCTGAGTGTCACCAGACAGCTGTGTGAAAGAAGAACAAAATTCAGTGAATTTGAGCATTTTTTTAATGTATCTCTTGGCCATCTGTATGTCCACTTTGGAGAAGTGTCTATTTAGGTCCTTTGCTCATTTTTTAATTGGATTGTTTGTCTTCCGATTAAATTGGAGCTCCATTACACAGCTGTCTGGTAATGATGGAGCTTGTAAGATTGTAAGAAAGTCCTTGTTAAGTATTCCATTCAGAATGTATTAGTAGGAAGAGACCTGAATTGCTCTAGAATGTTCTGCCAGAAATATCTCTAGTGTCAAGGGGCCATTGGTTAGAGTTGACAGCTACCGGGTAGCACTAGCTGTAGCATCAAGAGGAATTTATTACAATTATAAAGAGATGTCTGCAAGAATGTGAATCCCTCTGAGCCCTGGGAAGGTTCTTGAGCTGGGAGCCAGAAAACCATTTGATTTCTCTCTGACTTTGATCTTTTTATTTTATCTATTTCTTTTTCCATGAATATGCTTTCTCTCCCTCTCCAATCCCTCCCACAGATTGTGGCCACCCCAAACCCCCCTTTCTCCCTTGTTCCAGTCAGTTTCAGAGACTAATTCCAACAAAATGGTCAAATTAACAAATCAGGAATTTATGATGTCTCAGTTCAGATTCTCAAAAGAGCATCTGATTGGTTAAACCTGAGTTCTCTGTTTTCCTGAGGGCCTTGGTGTGGAGGCAGGAATGCATCCACCCTCCCGGCTAGTCAGGAATTCCTAGAAAATGGTATTAGGCAGAGACTCCAGCAATTGTTTTTCACTATTGAAAATTTATATTTCCTTTTAGAAAACCCAGCATACAACTCACAAACAAATGCAGTCCTTCGGGTACTAAAACACCATGACTAGATCAATGCTTATATCGATATCAAGGACCAGTCCTCATTTAGCTTTAACCATCCCACCACTCCCCACATCCCATGCCTGGCAGGTATCCCCAATACATGGCTGCTTCTGTACTTAAAAAAAAAACTCCTTTAAAAGCAACAAACTTTCCTAGTACAGTGAAATCTTTGCCTATCAACTTATGTAAAGGTTAATGTAGAAATAAAGTAAATCAAAGAGGAACTAAAGACAAGGAGAAATAATGGAATGCCCAAATGTTTGAGTGTATGCCAACTGGATATTAACCAGAAACTTGAATATAACACCTTCTCATTCTTTTTTTATTATTTTATTTTTCTTGCATATAACAGCTGTCTGTAAACAACTTAAATGTCCATTTTCATGGCATGGAATAAATTGGATCTATATGTATCATAATAGAACTCAAAAACATAATGTTGGAGTAGAAAAACAAGATGCAGGATGACATTCGTGCAATATAGTAATATTTATATTAAGGAAAAACATATAAAAGACCATACTATACATGGTTCATGGGTATATAAGCAAATATATAATATATATGGAAGTATAGGAAATGGATTGGAAGGATATACATCAAATTCATAACAGTTATAACCAGGGGAGGGTGCTGGGGAAAGGGTCTTTTTATTTTCTAAGATAATTTTTAATGGAGTTTTAAAAGGGCAACATATTCATACCATTCCCTATGTCACTTTTAATAAAGAGTACAGTATAGGAAAATAATTGGTGGTGAGGATATGGATGATTATTTTTTCTTTGTATTTTTTATGTACTTTAAATAACTATATACATCAACATGGATAGGTATGTTAAATAATAGAAGGGTGAAAAACTAGTTAATTGCAGATAATAGTATGAAAATATTTATGTAAAAACACATACTCAACAAAAACAAAATATCCATTTTCTACAGATACATCCCGTATATCCAAATTCACAGCAAAAGATACAAAAGGACATACAATATAAGCTGATAATAAAGGTTACCTCTGCGGAGGGGCATAGGATGGGGGCCCAAAGTTTTAATAATTTGCAATAATTCACGCATTAATTGTGCCCCTGAAAGTTTGAGGGGGAGGAGGCCAGTTGCTGCCGGAATCCATCATTTCTCTTGAGATTTCTCCCCGAGTCTGGGTTACCTAAGGGCTCCTCATTCTCTTAAACTGCTTTTCGCTCTAAAACGTGTTTGGAACAAGTCTGGGTTTTTAACTACATGGCATATTCCCAGAATTGGAATTTCTAGATCATATGGTAATTATGTTTTTAATATTTGAGGAATGTCATATTGTTTTCTACAGTTTTTCGAAATATTTATCTTACAAACAGACAAAATATACATTATAATGAAATTATATTGCATTTTCTTATAAATGTATTAAGTAGCCCTCAGGAAGAGACCAGCGGCAACCGGGTAGCGTGGCCGAGCGGTCTAAGGCGCTGGATTAAGGCTCCAGTCTCTTCGGGGGCGTGGGTTCGAATCCCACCGCTGCCAAGGACACTTTTTTGTCCCTTCTCACAGGACTGTTTTGCGCAGTTTTGCGGGTGCTAATGCGCCCTCTGTCGTCAGGCATAGCTGGAGGCCCAGGGAATGCGGCGACGAGGGGGCGGAACCAAGCGCGTCGGCGCGAGGCATTGTGGGTTAAAGGAAGTGCGAGGCCTGCCCCGCTCCCCCCACGTGTTCTTCGGAGTTTCTCCAGCAACAACATGGCCGCTGCCTGAGCGGATAGCCGGTCGCCGCCACTCTGTAGACCTCGGGGACCTGGACCGCTGCCGCCGCCCGCGGGGCCCTCGTAGAGGTGAGTGCCGAGGGGCCAGCGCCCGCGCGTGAGCAGCTTTCGCGGCGTTGCCCGGCCTGGGCCGCTGAGGAGCCGGGAGGCCGCGGTGTGCCCAAGGGCTGGGGCCGCCGGCTCCCGGGCAGGAGGTGCAGCCTGCTTCGGGGTACCCCGCCGGCCGCGCTCTCCGACCTCCGCCAGAGTCAGGAGGCCGCGGCCGCCAGTGGTGACTCAGGGTCCAGCCGCCTTGCCACGTCCTTCCGAGCCTCCTACCGCAGCACCTGTCCGGAGGCAGCCGGAGCCCCGCCGGCGTGGCGGTGGCTGCGTGGGGGCCTGACCGCCGTGAGGGAGGCGAAACCCATTGGGCTGAGCGGCTCGGGACCGCGGCCCGCCCGGATGGCAGGGGAAGGGTACCGGTCTGCCTGCCTCGAGCCGACCGGCCCTGCGCGCTCGGCCCGGCTTCTGCGCTTTCTCGGGCCGTCGTTAGGCGCTTACTGGGAGCCCATACTGTGCGTCCGGTCTGTGACCGGCCGTGTCATTGAGCACGTCGCCTAAACTTGTAAGTATAGACGGCTCTCCTGTAGCGTTTGCTCCTGAGTCGGCGTGCGTGGGGCAGAAAGCGAGGTGTTCATCTGTGAAGTGGGCTCCCAGACCTCTCCTACCTCTTGGGGTGTGGTGCGGGCCCAGTAGGGAAGGCACGGGAGGGCAGGTCCAGCCTGCGGCTTGAGATGCTTTGCTATGTCTCAGACCCCCTTACGATGGAAGAAAACATTGCCAAGTAGACATAGACATCCCCTAGGTTACAGTATTTAGCCCTCAGCGCGGTCCTTCGGAAGTCTGTATTTATTATCGAAAATAATGGAGGGCACCAAACCTTCGCACTTCCCAGCAGGCCGCGGAGTTGAGCAGCACACGCGGGGTTTGAACCTGTGCAGTTTGGCTCTGGAGTCCAGGCCCTTGCCTACTGTACCATACTGCCTGCTCGTAAAGAGGGAGTGGAGCAGTAGATAAGAATGAGAATAAGGCTCTTTGACACCAGCTAGACGCAGGTTTCTGTACTGGCTGCCATTCCCCAGCTGTGTGTGTGACCTTGGCAAGTTAGTCACTCCCTGAGCCTCAGTTTCCTCATTTCTTATTTGGAGATAATAAATCTTGACTTATTGAGGAAATGAAATGAGAATATATGTGAAGTCCTTAGAGAAGGGACTGATGCTCATTTAGGGCTAATTCTTAAAAAAAAATTTTTTTGATTGATTGGTATTAGAAAAGGGAGCAGGAAGAGAGGGAGAGAAAGAAAAAAGGGGGAATTTGTTGTTTCACTTACTCGTGCATTCATTGGTTGATTCTTGCATGTGACCTGGTGTATCAGGACCAGGCTCTGATTAATCAGCTGAGATCAGCTATCTGACCAGGGCTTGGTTCTTTTTTTTTTTCTTCTTTATTGATTCAGGTATTACATATGTGTCCCATTACCCCCCCACCTCCCATTCATGCTGCCACCCCCCTGTTTGTGTCCATTTATTAGGCTTAAATGCATGCATATAAGTTCTTTGGTTGACCTGGGGCCTTAGTTCTTGTCCCTGGGGCCTAGGCCAACTCTGCCTTTCAGTGGGAACCAGTGACTCAGAAAAGGGAGAAGCCTTGTTCTAGGGGTGTAGAGCCAACTAGAAGCCAGGACTTGGGATTTGATTGCCCCGGGGCTCTTTCCCCTTCACTCCATTGTCTTTTGCCCTCTCAGACCTCTCTCACTCCCTTCAGCAGCTGGAGAGCTTTTGAAGTTGCTTCTGCTTTTCTTATAGGCAGACTGGTTAGATTTCTGGGTGCAGTATAGGTACACTCAACTTTGGCCTTCGGGTACCTTCTCTGCTCTGGACTCCCTCTTGATGTCCCTGTCCCTTTTCATTTGTTGAGCCTCTCACTGTTGGGGGAAGTTTATTGTGCCCAAGGCTGTGGAGCCAGTGTCACAGTACCCTTCACTGTTGAGGCCCCATGGTCACTGTTGATATGGCACAGCTTGGCTTTTCCCGTGGCTGGAAGCCTGCTCCTTCCTGGGTCACAGCCTATCTGTTGTCATGTGTGCAAGAGGCCCAAACCATGAGCCCCGCCCTCTGGCTGGCACCAAGTTGGGCTTACTGGGTTGAGGTTATGACCATCTGATTTCATGTACTCATTTACTCATTTATTCCTTATATTATATTGTGCATACTTCATGCCAGGCACTGTTCTCGGGAGGGGGAGAGAGAGAGGGAGAAAGAAAGGGAGAGGGAGGGAGAGAATGAATAATCCCATTCACAACTTGATTAAATAAATGTAATTATCTTCACTTGCTGATTGAAGCACTGAGAGGCCCTGATGGAGCTTATACTCCAGTGCAAAAGATAGACAACACGTAAGTACCGTATTTTCAGGTGTATAAGACGACTTTGTAACCCAGGAAAATCTCAAAAGTCGAGGGTCATCTTATACGCCGGGTGTCATCTTATAGGGCGAGTATATCCCAAACTCTGTATTTTAACTAGAAATATTGGGGGTCGTCTTATATGCCGAAAAATATGGTAAGTAAATTAGATAGTTCCATATTGTGAGAAAAACCACAAAGGAAATAGAACAGGGAGATGTGGTAGTGACTGGGAAGGGATTTGGGGTGGGGATGCTTTAAGATGGAGTGGTCAGAGAACCTATCTTCTTCTGGAAGGGGTGGTGGTGATACCTGATGAAAAGGAGCCAGGCCTGAAAAGGCCCAGAGGAACACATGATGTGCAAAGGTTCTGTCTGAGGCAAGCTGAGGCTTGCAGGTCCAGTGAGTGTATGATGAAAGGCAGGGGCAATATCATGTAGGGGTTTGGGGCCATGGACAGGAGTTTGGATTTTGTTCTATGTGACAGTTAAAGGTTGTCAGCAGTAGGATGATATATGATTTATTTTCTTACAAGGACAACTCTGGCTGTTTCCAGAAGAATTGGAGGTAGGAAGAAAGGGCTTCAGAAAAACTTGCTGTAGCAGTATTTTCCATATTGCAGGTCAAGACTAAATATTAGCTGAAACCGGTTTGTCTCAGTGGATAGAGCATCCGTCTGTGGACTGAAAGGTCCCAGGTTTGATTCCGGTCAAGGGCATGTACCTTGGTTGCTCGCAGCTGATCGGTGTCTCTCTCTCATCGATGTTTCTAACTCTCTATCCCTCTCCCTTCCTCTCTGTGAAAAACCAATAATAATAATAAAAAGACTAAATAGTAGAGGGATGTAAAATCAACTTGGGATATTAACCAGCATTTTTTTAAATTTTGCTTTTTTGTTTGTTAATCCTCACCAGAGAATTTTTCTTCAAAATTTTTTAGAGATAAGGAGGAAGGGAGAAAGAAACATCGATGTGAGAGATCAGTTGCCACCACACTTGCCCTGGCCAGGCTGGTGATCGAACTTGCCATTGACAGAGAATCTAATCGAGACGATTGGATACTGGGGCCGATATTCTGACTGCTCCAGTCAGTATTTTTCATTTTAATGAGTGAGGGTAGAGAGCATCTCTGCCTCACATAGCGTAGACAGTTATGGTTGTGAAACTTTGTTTTTGTTATGTGATTGTATTTTCTGGATTGTTTATATGAAATGGATTTTTTTTTTATTCTTGTTGAAAGTTTTACTTATGTATTCTTTCCCCCCATTGACCTCTCCCCACCCACTCCTGCTCCCCAGCACATCACCCTACCTCCCTATTGTCTATGTCCTTTGGTCATGCTCATATGCATGGACACAAGTCTTTTGGTTGATCTTTAAACCCGCCTGCCTCCTTCCTCCCCCAAAATGGATTTCTTACTGTGGGTCTTAGGCTGGAAACGGAAAACCACTGAGTTGGATGGGATGGTGGTAAATGGAGGTGAAAACCCCTGTTTTTCTTTTTAATCCTCACCTGAGGATATTTTTCCATTGATTTTTAGAGAGAGGGAACGACAGAGAAATATCACTGAGAGAGAAACATATTTATTGGTTGCCTCCTGCATGAGCCCTGGAACAGTACGTGCCTTTGACCAAATTTGAACCAGAACCCTTCAGTCTGCAGGCCATCACTATCCACTGAACAAACCAGCGAGGGTGAAAACTGTTTTGATTCAATCAGATGTCCTAGCTGGAGGGAGGAGCTCCTCTGTGGCTAGGAAAGGTCAGCTGAGCCCAGTAGTGGCAGAGAAAGCCTGTGATGGGAATGATTGCATCTTGAGAACTGCCCAGGCCACACCTAGGAGTTCCCAATTTCTCAGTTATCCACAGAGCCAGTTGAAGAGAAAGTAATACTTGACATCCATGGCACTTGGCAGCCAGTGCAGACAAGTGGGGTCTTTGGTTTGCCCCTGTTGCCCTCTGTCTGGATCTTAGAAGGCACCTTAAAGCTATGGATTAGGGGCTATTGGTTTTCACTCCGTCTTCTCCTAACTTGTCACAGTGGCCTGTTTCCCTCTCATCTAGCTTTTCACCCCTACCAAGATCATCCTCTATTCAGAAGCTCTTGGTAGCTCCTTATTAAATAACGTCCCTGTCATTCATTTATTCAGACAACAAATATTTGTGGAGTGCCCTTGACCAGAATCTAACCCTTCAGTCTGTGGGCCTGACTGTATCCACTGAGCCAAACCAGCTAGGGCTGTATCTTTTTGAAATATATATATATATATATATATATATATATATATATATATATTTAATTTTTTATTGATTTCAGAGGGGAGGGGAGAGGGAGAGAGATAGAACATCAATGATGAGAGAAAATAATTGATTGGCTGCTTCCTGCATACCCCCTAGTGGGGATCAAGCCCGAAACCCAGGTATGTGCCCTTGACTGGAATTGAACCTGGGACTCTTCAGTCCACAGGCCAAAGCTCTATCCACCGAGTCAAACTGGCTAGGTCCTGGCTGGGCTTTAATATATCTTTTATTGAATTCAGAAAGGAGGGGACAGAGAGAGAAACATCAGTGGTGAATGGAATCATTGACTAGCTGCCTCCAGCTCACCCCATAGAAGGGAGCAAGGCTGCAATCTGAGCATGTGCCCTGACCAGGAATCAAACCGTGACGTTCTGGTTCATAGGGCGACACTCAACCACTGAGCTACACTGGCCGTGTGCATATCTTTTGAATTAGTATTTCAAATTTCTTTGGATAAATATACAGAAGGTGGGGTTGCTGAGTCATATGATAATTCTATTTTTTAGGGTAAAGGGCCTTCAAACTGTTCTCCACAGTGGCTTGTGCCAATTTGTAGTGCCATCAACAGTACATGAGGATTCCCTTTTCTCCATATCCTGGCCAATACCCAATTGCTGATTTATTTATTTATTTTTTAAAATATATTTTATTGATTTTTTACACAGGAAAGGAGAGGGATAGAGAATTAGAAACATTGATGAGAGAGAAACATTGCTCAGCTGCCTCCTTCATACCCCCTACTGGGGATGTGCCCACAACTAAGGTATATGCCCTTGACTGGAATCAAACCTGGAACCCTTCAGTCTGCAGGCCGACACTCTATCCACTGCGCCAAACCAGTCAGGGCAATTGCCAATTTATTGATAGCCACTCTAATTGGTCTGAGATGCATTCTCATTGTGGTTTTAATTTGCATTTCTCTGATAATTAATCACATTGAGTATACTTTCTTTTTTTTAAATGTATTGATTTTTCACAGAGAGGAAGGAAGAGAGACAGAGAGTCAGAAACATCAATGAGAGAGAAACATCGTTCAGCTGCCTCCTGCACACCCCACACTGGGGATGTGCTGGCAACCAAGGTATGTGCCCTTGACAGGAATCGAGCCTGGGACCCCTCAGTCTGTAGGCCGACGCTCTATCCACTGAGCCAAACCGGTTTCAGCACATTGAGTATACTTTCATACGTCTGTTGGCTTTTTGTATGTCCTCTTTGGAGAAATGTCTATTCAGGTACTCTGCCCATATTTTTTATTTGGATTGTTTGTTTAAGTCTAGATATTGTTTTTATTTTTTAAGATCTTTATTGTTGAAAGTATTACATAATATGAACCTCTTTCTCCCACCATCAACCTCTTCTAGCCTGCTCCTACTCCCCATCCTGTTTATTTTTTGGTATTAAATTTGTATGAATTCTTTTTCTCTCTCTCTTTTCACACCAACTGTTTTTATTACTGATTTTCAAAACCTTTCCCGAGATGATTTAAAAAAAACAAGAAAAAAAGGAGAAAAACAACAACCATGTGACAACCATAGCTGATGTACCATATTTTCTGGTGTATAAGATGACTTTTTAACCCAGGAAAATCTTCTCAAAAGTCGAGGGTCGTCTTTTACACCCAGTCATCTTATATGCCAGAAAATACGGTAATTCTTCATTGTTCCCAGTCAGTTCCAAACCTACTATGTGCAAAGCTTACTCCCATGCACCTAAACGAGATGCAGACTCGGAAATATTTTTTTTTTTTACAACATGAATCTTATCCATAGCTTTAGTCTTTTCTTGTTCTTTTTAAAAATATATTTTTATTGATTTCTGAGGTAAAGGGAGAGGGATAGAGAGATAGAAACATCAATAATGAGAGATAATCATTGATTGGCTGCCTCCTGCACACCCCCTAATGGCAGGGCAGGGGGTGGGGGTTGAGCTCACAATCCTGGGCATGTTCCCTTGGCCAGAATCGAACCTGGGACCCTTTGGCTACAGGCTAACATTCTATCCACTGAGTTACACCAGCTAGGGCAGGCTTGGAAATTCTTTATCCTAGTTGAAGTAGCTTATGATTCAGATGGAGCCAAACAAGCTCTAGGACAGACTGTACACAGACTTTACAATGTGGGCTTTGAGTTGCAAATATGGAACAAAAATCTACACCAAACATAGAAACTGAGCACAGACCCAGGGCTGAGCCTGGGAAATCATGTGTCAGTTTTGCCTCCTAAAGTACTCTCTTATGTATAGACCAGTCAGATGAAGATGCAGAGCTCTGTGGTTAGTTTAAATTATACACTGGTTAGATTGTATGAGTTCTTTATATTTTGAATTAATCTCTTATTGAGGTTAACTCCTTATTGATACATTTATTGGATGTATCATTGGCAAATGTCCTTTTCCATTGGGTAAGTTGTTTTTTTCATTTCATTGATGGTTTCCTTTACCTTGCAGAATTTTTTTAGTTCTATTTCATTTGTTTACTTTTTCTTTTGTTTCCTTTGCCTGAAGAGGCATAGCCAAAAAAATATTAATAAGAGTGATATTCAATAGTTTATTGCCTATGTTTTCTTCTAGTTTTATGGGTTTCAGGTCTTACATTTAAGTCTTCAGTTCATTTTGAGTTTATTCTTTTATATGGTGTACAAAGGTAGTCCAGTTTCATAGTTTTGCATGTGTCTAATTTTCCCAACGCCATTTATTAAAGAATCTGTCTTTATTTCATTATATATTCTTGCCTCCTGAGTCATAGATTACTTGACCATATAGACATGGGTTTATTTCTGGGGTCTCTGTTCTATTCCATTGATCTGTGTGTTTCCTTTTATAGCAGTCTATGCTGTTTTGATTACTGTAACCTTGTAGTACAGTTTGATATCAGGTGGCATGATGCCCCCAACTTTGTTCTTTTTCAAGATTGCTATGTTTATGTTTTGGTCATTATTTTTTAGTTTCCATTGTGTGTTTCTCTTAATTTACTGTTGCAATTACATGATTGTACTACTTTTGTCTTATAATCTTTGTACTAGGTTGAACCACTGATTTTACTAAGTGTTTGCCTTTGTCAGTGGGCATTTTTCTATATTTTCTTTCTTATATTTTTTATCTTTATCTTTTCTACTCAAAGATGTTCCTTTAACATTTCTTGTGATACTGGCTTAATGGTGATAAACTTCTTCAGTTTTTTCTTATCGGGGAAGCTCTTTATCTGTCTTTTGATTCTAGCCTTGCTGGGTAGAGTAATCTTGGTTGTAGGTCTTTGCTTTTCATCACTTTGAAAATTTCATGCCAGTTCATTCTGGCCTGAGATGTTCCTGTTTAGAAATCAGCTGACAGTTTTATGGGAGTTCCTTTAACTGCTTTTTTCTTTCTGCTTTAAGATTCTTTCCTTGTTTTTAACCTTTGGTATTTTAATTATGATTTATCCTGGTGTGGATCTAATTGGGTTCATCTTGTTTGAGCCTCTGTGTTTCCTGGGTTTGTATGTCTTTTTCCTTTGCCATGTTAGGGAGTTTTCTTTCATTATTTGTTCAAATAGAAGTTTTCAATCACTTGCTCTCTCTCTTTTTCTGAGAGCTGTGTGATGTGAATTTTGTTTTTCTTGATGTGGTCCCTTAAACAATTCTCTTTTTTTTTTTTAATTCTTTTTTCTTGTTGCTGTTTTAATCAGTGTATTCTACTATTTTGTCTTCCAAGGATATTTGATTTGATTCTCTACTTCATCTAATCTGTGGGTTCCTTCTAGTGTATTCTTTATTTCTAATACTGTATTCTCCAATTTTGACTGTTTTTTTGTTTTTGTTTTTAATGTAGGAGAAATATACCACTACTTACCCTCTACTGTAAGGTTGACAGTCCTAAGAACTTTTTAATGTAGCATGTTATGGATGTTTTTCTGCTCCCAAAGGAATGAGGAGCAGACATATTTCCACATGAAATGTGAGGTTTTAAAAAAATGTTTTCGGGGGGAAAAAATGGAGGTGGAATAGACGGACGTGTCCCAAGCCTTGTCCCTGAGCAGACAGAGGGAACAGCTGAGGGTCACATGGGGAATGTTAGTTGGCGAGTTGAGGGACAGCTATACTCAAGGAGAAGGTGGGGGATTGCTTGATGGGGCTCTCCTGACCGGGCAGCCCCTACTGCTGCTGAGTTCCCTCTCAGAGCCGCCAGCTTGGATGCACCATCTTGAAGGGGAAGGTGGATGTTATCGGAAGCTTGAAAATCTACAACTATGGCACCCACTGAACAACTTGTGAATCCCAGAACACCGGTCCCCAATTGGCACAAGCACGCAGATTCAGAGAAGCTCGACACTCCGCCAGGGAAGGTTGGATTTCGCCTGTGATGAGGTGAGATCTCTGGTCCCACAGGACAGAGAAGCGCATGCACTGCGGGAGCTGGAGGACCAGGGGAAGTCTGCGCCTGGGGAGATCCGTGGCTACTGGGGCTGGCATGATTTGTGAATGTGGAAGGGGGTCCTCAGAGCTGCTAACAGAGGGAATCTCTAGAAAGCAACCCATTTTAATCTGACGCAGAGGGACAACCTAGGAATTTTAAAAGTGTGACAGCTGCTTGGACATGAGGGGGAAAGAGAGTTTCACACTTGCGCTCTTTCCTCTTTAGATCCCTGCTACTGATTGCTGAGCCTAATATATAGGATCACCTAGTTGGGGACACCCTAGGAGACTGCAGGGGAAAGTTGTTTTTCTGCAACCTGGGGATCAGAGCAAGGACTGATTGTTGGAGAACCAGCTCTGGGGCAGCCTACTCCCACAAACCAGTATTGAGTGACACAGGGAAAGCAGGATCTAAGCACAGGCTAGAGGGGATCTATAGTCTCAGAGGTCAATCCAGAAACACTGCCACCCAGTGGCTGAATCATAAATTGACTCTTGTGTAATCACAAATAAAGGAATAAAGAAATTAAGACACCGCCTCCTTAAAAATCAAGGCTGGCTTACAACACTGAGGATCAGTGGAATGCAGGGAACTGCAATACTGTCCTGACTAGGAAACAGGCACGCCAAACAGAACAATAGAGGAAGTGAATGACATTCACTACTGCACATTCTATTTTTTTTACTTTTTATTTATTTATTTTTCATCTTTTAAGAAACTAATTTTTTCTTTTTTCTTCACTTGATTTTACTTTTTTATTACATTTTTATTTTCAATCAGTATTACTGCTACTATTTTACCTTTGGTTATAAAAAAGTGTCATGATATTTTCTCTATATTTTACTTCGGGATTAGTGTTCTACATTCTATTTTCATCTTTCTTTTAGCATCATTTTACTCTATCCCAGCTCTACATTTATGCTATTACTATCTTCCTAACTTTTTTCCTTCTGTTGCCCTGTTTCTCTTATCTTTTCCCTACTTTAGATTTTCCCTATTCTTTCTTTTTACCTCCTGTTACAATTTCATCCTATTATATATCTAATTTCCAATTCCCTGCTCCAAGTCCATACACACCTCTCTCTTCTCTGTTTTCACTATCCAAAAATTGTGTTTTTCTCTGTCCTTTTGTTGTTATTGGCTTGAATATTGATTATATCGATTTTTTATGCTTTTTTTGTGAGATTGTTTTGCTTATTTTTTTTGTTTGCTTTGTTTTTATTTGTTTATTGCTTCTGTTTTCCCTCACCTCACTTGATATTAGTTGTTGTTTGTAGTTTGTATTAATCTCCAGGTACTTCTTGCTGGCATTTGTTGGGATTAGTGGCTGTTCTATTGGAGTTTTCTCCCCATATATATACTTTGTTCCCCTTCTCTTTCTTATTCTTTCTTTTCTCTCTTACTCCCTTCTACCTCCCCCTGCCCCCCCAATTTCACTTTGGTACTCCTTTTTTTTTTCCATTTTCTTTATTCTTTCACTCCTGTCCCCTAATTTGCCTTTCTCTGGTGGTCACCTTTATTTGTGGTTATTAATATCATGAATACATTTCTGTTCAGTGCCTTGTGCATTGTACCTGGTTGTGTTGTATTTTGTGCCTTTAAATCAACACAGGAGAGAGAGAACTACATAATCAGACATCCAGAGAAGAGAGACTATGGGGAGACAAAACAGCCCGCATATGAAGGAAAAGCAGGCATCACCAGAAAAGGAAGTAAACAAAATGGAGGCAAGCAACCTGCCAGAGAAAGACTTCAGAGAAATGGTCATAAAGTGGCTGAAAATAATGGAAGATAAATTTGACAATATAAGTAAGAACCAAGAGGAAATGAAGAAGAACCAAGGAGAAATGAAAAATGACATTGCTGCTGTAAAAAATTCAATAGAAAACATCAAGAGTAGACTAGAAGAAGCAGAGGACCACATTAGAAGACAAGGTAGGAAAAAATACCAAGTAGAACAGCTTCTAGAAAAATAATTAAAAAGCAGGAGAGCCAAGGGAACTTTGGGACAACATTAAACAAAACAACATCTGCATAATAGGGGTTCCAGAAGGAGAGGAAATTGAGCAAGGAATAGAAAACCTGTTTGAAGAAATAATGATAGAAAACTTCCCTAATATAGGGAAGAAAACACCCACACAAATCCAAGAAGCTCACAGAGTCCCAAGCAAAATGAACCCCAAAAGACCAGCGCCAAGGCACATTATAATTACATTGGCAAACAACAGCAACAAAGTAAGAATCTTAAAAGTGGCCAGAGAGAGACAGAAAGTTACCTACAAAGGAACCCCTATCAGACTAACAACTGATTTCTCAACAGAAACTCATCAGGCAAGAAGGGAATGGAATGAAATATACAAAGTCATGCAAAGGAAGGGTTTGAATCCAAGAATACTGCACCCAGCAAGACTATCAATCAAAATTGAAGGTGAAATCAGAAGCTTCACAGATAAAAAAGGACTAAGAATTTATTACCACCAAACAAACAATGCAAGAAATGCCAAAGGGTCTGCTGTAAAAAAAAAAAAGAGAGAGAAAGAAATAGGAAGTGAAGAAAGAACACAGGGGTAAAGAATAAAAATGGCGACAGATAAATACCTATCAATAATAACTTTAAATGTAAATGGATTAAATGCTCCAATCAAAAGACATACAGTAACTGATTAGAAAACATGACCCATATATCTGTTGTCTACAAGAAACCCACCTCAGAGAAAAGGACGCACACAGACAGGGTGAAGGGATGGAAAAAAGTTTTTCAGGCAAGTAGAAATGAAAAAAAAGCTGGGGTAGCAATACTTACATCTGACAAATTAGATCTCAAAGTGAAGGACATAACAAGAGATAAAGAAGGCCACTTCATAATATTAAAGGGAGCAATCCAACAAGAAGAAATAACTCTGGTAAACATACACACCCAATACAGGAGCACCCAAATAATATAAAAACTCCTGGAGGATATCAAGGGAGAGATTGACAGCAATACAATCATACTAGGAGACTAACACCACACTATCACCATTGGACAAATCCTCTAAACAAAAAAATCAGCAAAGAAACATCAATCCTAAATGACTCACTAGACCAGATGGAATTAATTGATATCTTCAGAACATTTCACCCCAAAGCCACAGAATATACATTCTTCTCAAGTGCACATGATTCACGTTCAAAGATAGACCATATGTTGTATCATAGACAGAGTCTGTTCAAATTCAAGAAGATAGAAATATCAAGCATCTTCTCAGATCACAGTGGCATAAAACTGGAAATCAACTACCATGAAAACAATCCAAAGAAACCAAACACATGGAGACTAAACAGCATGCTATTAAACAATGACTGGGTAACCAGAGAAATCAAGGGAGAAATAAAAAACCTGATGGCAACAAATGACAATGAAAACACAGCAGTCCAAAATCGATGGGACACAGTGAACACAGTATTGAGAGGGAAGTTCATATTTCTACAAGCCTACTGCAGAAAACAAGAAACAATGTAAATGAATTAGCTAACCCTACAACTCAAAGAGTTACAAAGAGCAACAAGAAAAGCCCAGCATAAGTAGAAGGAAGGAGATAATAAAGATCAGAGCAGAGACAAACGACATTGGAACCAAAGAAACAACACAAAAGATCAACAAAACAAAGAGCTGGTTCTTTGAAAGGATAAACAAGATTGCTGAATCTCTAGCCAGGCTCACCAAGAAGCAAAAAGATAGGATTCAAATAAACAAAATCAGAAATGAAAGAGGTGAAATAACAACAGACCCCACCGAAATACAAAAGATTATTTTTGTTAAAAAATACTATGAACAACTCTATTCCAACAAGCTGGACAACCTGCAGGAAATGGACATATTCCTAGAAAATATAAACTTCCAAAACTCAATCAGGAAGAGTTTAACATCTCAATAGGCCAATGACTATGGAAGAAATTGAAAGCAGTCATCAAAAGCTTTCAGCAAACAAAAGCCCAGAGCCAAATGGCTTCACAAGGAAGTTGTACTAAACTTCAAGGAAGAACTAAAACCTATCCTCCTCAGACTATTCCAAAAAATTCAAGAAGAAGGAACACTTCCAACCACCTCCTATGAAGCCAGCATCACACTAATACGAAAACCAGATAAAGACAACACAGTGAAAGATAATTACAGGCCAATATCTCTTATGAACATAGATGCCAAAAATCCTCAACA
The DNA here is from genome assembly GCA_011751065.1 of Lasiurus cinereus. Classification (NCBI taxonomy): domain Eukaryota; kingdom Metazoa; phylum Chordata; class Mammalia; order Chiroptera; family Vespertilionidae; genus Lasiurus; species Lasiurus cinereus. The sequence continues at coordinate 597,454 of JAAGEH010000092.1, read as the reverse complement.
AAATTTTAGCAAATCGGATCCAGCAATACATCAGAAAGATCATACAACATGGCCAAGTAGGATTTACCCTAGGAATGCAAGGATAGTACAATATCTGCAAATCAATAAACGTGATACATCACATAAACAAATTGAGAGGTAAAAATCACATAGCCATATCAATTGATGCAGAAAAAGCATTTAACAAAATCCAATGCCTTTTCTTGATAAAAACTCCCAAAAGGTGGAATAGAAGGGTCATACCTCAACATGATAAAAGCCATTTATGATAAACCCACAGCTAACATCATACTCAGTGGCAAAAACTAAAACCATTTCCTCTAAGAACAGGAACAAGACAGGGATGCCCACTCTTACCACTTCCTTTCAACATAGTACTGGAAGTATTAGCCATTGCAATTAGACAAGAAGAAGAAATAAAAGGCATCCAAATTGGAAAAGAAGTAAAGCTATGTTTATTTGCAGATAACATGATATTGTACATTAAAAAAAATGAAAATCTCCATCAGAAATTAATGGACTTAATAAATGAATTTGGCAATATAATAGGATATTAAATTAACACCAAGAAATCTATGGCATTGTTGTACACCAATAGTGAACTTAAAGAGACTAAAAAAGCAATCCCAATTACCATCACACCCAAAAAATTAAGATACCTAGGAATAAACTTAAGGAGGTAAAAGACCCATACACAGAAAACTACATGACATTGGAAAAAAAGATAGAGGAAGATGTAAATAGATGGAAGAACATACTATATTCATGGATTGTGAGAATCAACATCGCTAAGATGTTCATACTATCCAAAGCAATGTATAGATTGAATGTACTCCCCATTAGAATATTTCACAGACCTAGAAAGAACTCCAAAGATTCATCTGGAACAAAAAAAAAAGACCCTGAATAGCTGCAGCAATCCTGACAAAGAAGAATAAAGTAGGTGGGATCTCAATACCAGATTTCAAGCTGTATTACAAAGCCGCTGTTCTCAAAACAGCCTGGTATTGGCATAAGAACAGACGCATAGACTAATGGAATAGAATAGTGAATCCAGAGTTCAACCCAAACGACTGTGTTCAATTAATATTTGACAAAGGAGGCATGAACATACAATGGAGTCAAGACAGTCTCTTGAATAAATGTTGTTGGGAAAATTGGACAGATACATGCAACAAAAGAAAGTAGACCACCAACTTACACCATACACAAAAATAAACTCAAGGATACAGGATCTAAACATAAGATGGGAAACCATAAAAATACTAGAGGAATTCACAGGCAGCAAGATCTCAGATATATGCCAAAGGAACTTCTTCACTGATACTGTTCTTATGGCAATGGAAGCTAAAGAGAAAATAAACAAATGAGACTTCATCAAAATGAAAAGCTTTTTCACAGCAAAAGAAACCATCAACAAGACAACAAGAAAGCCCACTGTATGGGAGAACATACTTGCAAAAGTTTCACTGATAAAGGTTTAATCTCCAACATCTATAGGCAACTTACACAACTTAATAAAAGGAAGATAGATGAACCAATAAAAAAAAATGGGCAACGGACCTAAATACAGTGGTACCTCGAGATACGAGTGCCCTAACATACGAGAGTTTTGAGATATGAGCCGTCGAGCGAGCGATTTTTGCTTTGAAATATGAGCAACATTTGAGATAGGAGTAATCGTGCGGATCGGCCGGCTGCACACGACCCACCAGTTTACCGTGACTTGAGTGTCATAGTTTCCCACGCCTCAAGGTTACAGAACGAATTAAACTCGTATCTCGAGGTACCACTGTAGAATCTTTTCTAAAGAAGACAAAAAGAAGGCCCAGAGACACATGAAAACATGCTCAAAGTCACTAATTTTCTGAGAGATGCAAATCAAAACAACAATGCGATACCATCTCACACCTATCAGAATGGCTATCATCAACAAAGGATAAGTGTTGGCAAGGATATGGAGAAAAAGGAACCCTTGTGCACTGCTGGTGGGAATGCAGACTGGTGCAGTCATGTGGAGAACATTATGGAAGTTTCCTCAAAAAACTGAAAATGGAACTTTCATTTGACCCAATAATCTCACTCCTAGGAATATATCCTAAGAAACTAGAAACACCAATCAGAAAAGATATATGCACCCCTATATTCATAGTAGCACAATTTACAATAGCTAAGATTTGGAAACAGCCTAGATACCTGTCAGCAGATGACTGGGTCAGAAAACCATGGTACATGTACACAGTGGAACACTATGCTGCCATAAAAAAAGAAGGAGTTCTTACTATTTGCAGCATCCTAGATGGAACTGGAGCACATTATGCTAAGTGAAACAAGCCAGTCAATGAAAGAATAATACCTCATGATCTCACTTATCTTTTTTAAAATATATTTTTATGGATTTTTTTTTTACAAAGAGGAAGGGGGAGGGAGAGTTAGAAACATCAACGTGAAAGAGACATCGATCAGCTGCCTCCTGCATGCCCCCCACTGGGGATGTGCCCAAACCAAGGCACTTGCCCTTGACCGGAATTGAACCTGGGACCCTTCAGTCCGCAGACCAACGCTCTATCCATTGAGCCAAACCGGTTTCAGCTGATCTCACTTATTTCTGGATAATAAAGAACATTATAAACTGATGAACAAAAATTTAGATACAGAGGCAGCAAAGCATCATACAGATTCAAATTACAGTGGGAAGATTAAAGATAGGTGGGGTAGATAAGAGATCAACCAAAGAACTTTTATGCATCATATAAGCATAACCAATGGACACAAGACACTGGGGGGTGAGGGCATGTATGGGAGTGGGGTGGGAGAGGCCATAAGAAGATATATACACATGTAATACATTCATGACAAAAAAAAAAACTATCCATGAAAACCCCTAAAAAATAAATAAAATAAATGTTTTCTGTCTCTGTGTAAGTTCTCACTGAGTTCACCTACTTTTTCATTAAGTTCATTGAGCTTCCTTATACCCAGTTTTGAACTCTGCCTCTAATATATCGTTTGTCTCTATTTTGTTTAGTTTTTTTCTGGACTTACGATCTTTTATTTTGACTGCCTCTCTGTGACATATTTCTAGATTTGTGCCATCTCCCAGTCTTGGTAGAGTGGCCTTATACAGTAAGTGTCCTGTAGGACCTGGTGGTACAGTATTCCTGCTCTCATGTTTCAGGGTTCCCTTGTGTAGATGTGTGTGCTCTCCTATTGTAGTTGAACCGTGATTGCTTCTGGCCTGTCTGTGGGTAGGATTGACCCTTAGGCTGACTGGCCCTGAAGGCTAGCTGTGACTTAAGTGAGCAAGCTCTTTTTTAGAGGTTGACCTCACAGAATGAGATTTGCTTTTAGCAAGGCTCTTGTGTGCACTGAGTTAGCCCTTCGAGTGTGTTGTTTGTGGAGCTAATTATGTAGTGCTCTGCAACTGGCCACTGGGTTTGTTGGTTCTGGGGCTTCTTAGAAGGAGCTGTGGTGTAAGCCAAGGTAGGTACCGTTTGTGACTGGCTTGGGGTCCCTTAGTAGCAGCAGCTACAAAGTGATCTGCATTTGGTCACCACTTGTAATGGGTTTGCTGTACTTGGGAGAGGCTATGCCGAGAGCCCCGACTAGCTGCCACTAGTGCCTGGTGTGGGTGCTTTGGTGGGCACCTTGATGTGAGCTGAGGCCAGCTGCCACTGGTGCTGCTCCCGTAGCCATTTAGTTGAAGCTACATTCCAAGTCAGTTACTGGCTGTAGTTTATGCCAGGTTTGGGCCACCTGATGGGAGTTACAGTGCAAGTTGAGACCAATTATTATTTGTGCTGGGCATGAGGCCACTTAGTAAAATGTACAGGGCCCTCCAAGGCCAGCTGCTGCTTGTTTGAGGTTTTGGATCTTTGAGAAAACGTAGGAAAGACCTCAGCATGAGCAAAAGCAAGTTGCTTATGTAGAGGAGCCTCTGGATGAGGCTCTGGCTGGGTGGGACAAGGTCTCAAGGAATCACCTCCATGAGGTGAAAGGTGTTAGCAGGTTAATGGAGAGCTCAGATTGAGCACCCCCCTGTGTCACTGAGGATTCAGGTTGTGGCAGACACAACAAAGGAACAGTGGCATCTGCCAGCACTTCTGTCCCAGAGAGAACTGCCCCAGGCTCTGCCCCTTCAGGCCATGCCCTGAAGTCAGTCAATTCTAGTTCCTCTCTGTGTTCCTAAAACTTTTTTAGCTGCTATCCCAGTGCTGAAGCCCACAGTGCGTGTTTCTGGGTGAGTCTGTGCTGGACACTTGAAGAGGATGCCTGGGTTTCCAGCAGCCCTCAGTCTCTGCACTGGGTCCCTGCTGATTATTACAACCAGCTGTTGTGGGGGCTCTTCTTCCTAGCTCTGGCACTGTGGCTTGGGGTGCCTAGTGTGAGGTGGGGGATTTGCACACAGGAGCTGTTGCCACATGTGGGTGTGGGGCTAGTTTGTTTTGGTCTCCACCTCTCCTGCCAGTATCTACATCATTTCTTTTATATATCCTTATCCTTATCCTTAGTTATGGGAGTTCTGCTCAGCTAGCTTTCAGGTGGTTCTTAAATGGGGTTCTATCATTTAGTTGTAATTGTAATGTGGTCACGGAAAGAGGTGAGCATTACTGTTTCTTGCTTCGCTTGGACCAGAATTCTCTGAATCTTGTAAAACTTCTCCATGGTCCCAGTTAGTTCACGAGTGCTGCAGTCACATCTGTGGCTCAGCCAGCCATTCTCCTGATTGACAATGAGTTCTCACTGTGGGTGGTCATCCTCCCACACTGGTACAGCTCCCCCACACTGTCTGCACCCACCTCCTTTGGGTGCCGATGGATGGATTATAGAGTTGCCATCAGTTATTGACTCCAGGGCATATGTAGAAAGAAGATCAACTTCTGTTTGTCTTGAGCTCCTCTCTCCCAGAGCAGCATCTGTTACGGAATGGGCACAGTGAGTGTCAGCTGGACAGTGACTGACAGGCCAGGCCTTCCGCTCTCCCTTACAGGTTGAGTCTGAGGACCTCACAGCTGGCTCCCCCCTAGTATGGCCAATGAAGAGGATGACCCAGTCATACAGGAGGTAACTGCTGTGCCCAGGCTGCAGACAGGGGCTGGGTTTCTTCTGCCCATCCTCAAGCCAGACTGGGACCCTCCTTCCCCAGGTACCTGCCTGGCTGACTCCCTCACTCCTCCGGGTCTCTACTGGCATCTCCTTGTCAGAGTGACTTTCCTGACCACGATGTGTTGTGTGGCCTTCTCCTGCACACTGCCCCTCAACCCTAGCCCTTTAGCCCCTTACCTCAGTCTTGCCTTGCACTTGGCCACAATACTTAGCCCTAGATTTAACTCCTGCTAGAATGGAAGCTTGGAGAAAGTAGAATTTTATGTTTTGTTTTGTTAATTTTTTTTTTATTGAGAAGAATATTTTTATTAAATATAGAGAGAAAGGGAGAAGATAGAGATAGAAACATCAATGATGAGAGTCATTGATTGGCTGCCTCCTGCACACCCCATACTAGGGATCGAGCCCCCATCCGGCATGTGCCCTGATTGGAAATTGAACCATGACCTCTGGTTCACAGGTCAGTGCTCAACCACTGAGCCATGCTGGCTGGGCAAAAGCAAAAAACAAAATTTTTATTCTGTTCACTGTGTCCCTAAAGCCAGGTTCAGGTCCTTGAACATTATTTGTTAAGGAAGGAATGGGTCTGATATCTCCCCTTTACTTCACTCAGCAGTTATTTCCTGGATCCACCTGGGGCTGTGACAACAGGGCACCTTGGGCAGGAGGGGCTCTGATGAGGCAGGGTCCCAGGAGCAGACAGTAGGGTAGTAGTGTCAGTGCCCAGATCAGGATACACCCTGGAACTCTGGGCTCTTTGCATATGCTGCTCCTCCACCAAGAAGGCCCTTCTCCATGCCTCCCCTGTACCTGGTGGCCCTTCACTAGTCCTTGAGGCCTAGAGCTGGAAGAGGAGGTGCATGGTTCCTGTGAGGAGGTGGGAGCAGCTAGGCCATGGCAGGGCAGGGAGGTTAGTGTTAAGAAGAAAGAAAGTTGGGCCAGGCAGTGTCCCAAGGGACTTGTAGGCCACTGCAGTGTGGACAGGGCGAGAGGCTGACCCAGGCTGGGTGGTGCAAGGCACCCTCCCCTGCTGCGTCTGCATCAGAAAAGCATTGCATCTCCTCCAGGACTGCAGCCTCCTCCGGGCAGCCCCAGGGAAGATAACACTTTATTGGATTATAGTGAACCTCGGTAGGGCCCCCTGGGAGCCAAAGGGAGGGGCCTTGGATGTGTCCTGACTGGAGACCTGGTTCCCTTTGGTGTTAGCAATAGCTGAGCTCTCCCTCCAGCCCCAGACTGCCTTGGGGCCACTGCCCCTCACACCAGGGGGCAGGGCAATCCCTGGGTCTGTCTTCTGGCTAAATCTTCTTCCCTTGTTCCCAGGTCGATGTGTACTTGGCCAAAAGTCTGGCAGAGAAGCTCTATCTGTTTCAGGTAATTGTGGGATCTGGAAGTAAAGAAGGAAAGCAGGTACTGGTGGGTGGTGGAAGTGCAGTGCGGGGAGCGGGCCAAGAACCCTGGGAGACCCCCGAGTGTGATAGGATGGCTTTCTGCATTCTCATGGTGGGGTTAAATAGTCTCTCATTTCCAGAAAGCAAGGCAAGCCAAGAGGCAGAGCCATGGTCTGTCTTAAGTTCTGTTTCCACCTAGCTGCCAGCCCTTGGGAAAGTTCCTTAATTGCTGTGCCTCAGTTTTCCTATTTGCAAAATGGTCATAGTGTTAATTCCTGACTTAAAGGGTCCTCATGGGGATTAAAGCGCTACCTAGTATAGAGCTGGCACTGAGTTGACAGCCACTGGTATTACCGGGACTCAGAGAGGGCCCTGCTGTAGCAGCTCTGTCCCCCCTGCCAGATCCCCTCCCTCCCGCTGTGCTGGAGGTTATGTGGCTCACAGCATTGAGTATGGACTGGCATCACTTAAAAGTACATAAAGTCATTTTATCCCACAATAACCCTGTGGTGCTTATTGTTGCTATAATTTTATAACAGCTTTATTAAATTTACACAACATATGATTCTCCCATTTAAGTGGATAAAGCAATGGATTTTAGTCTATTCACAGGAGTGTGCAATCAGCACCACAATTTATTTTAGAACATTTGTCCCCCTCCCCATTCACACCTGCAGCCCTAGGGAATTATCAACCTATTTTATATGTATACTAGAGGCCCAGTACACCAAGTTTGTGCACAGTGAGGAGAAGTATTCCTCAGCCCAGCCTGTACCCTCTCCAATCTGGGACCCCTCGAGGGATGTCCGACTTCCCGTTTAGGCCCAATCCAACTCTATAATCCATCCCTCTTACTAGGATCGGGCCTAAACAGGCAGTCGGACATCTGTCTCACAATCCGGGGCTGCTCACCTGCCTGCCTTCCTGATTGCCCCCGACCTCTTCTGCCTGCCAGTCTGATCACCCCCTAACCACTCCCTTGCCGGCCTGATTGATACCTAACTGCCCTCCCCTATAGGCCTGGTCATCCCTAACTGCCCTTTCCTGTAGGCCAGGTCTCCCCCAACTGCTCTCCCCTGCAGGCCTGGGTCCTCCCACCCCCTGCAGGCCTAGTCACCTCCAACTTCCCTCCTCTGCTGGCCTGATCACCCCTAATTGCTCTCCCCTGCAGGCTTGATCGCCCCCAACTGCCCTCCCTTGCAGGCCTGGTCCCTCCCAACTGCCCTCCCCTGCTGCCTGATTGCCCACAACTGCCCTCCCTTGCATGTCTAGTCCCTCCCAACTGCCCTCCCCTGCTGCCTGATTGCCCACAACTGCCCTCCCTTGTAGGCCTGGTCCCTCCCAACTGCCCTCCCCTGCTGGCCATCTTGTGGCAGCCATCTTGTGTCTACAGAGGGGCAGCCATCTTTGACCATATGGGAGTAGCCATCTTGTGTGTTGGAGTGATGGTCAATTTGCATATTACTTTTATTAGCTAGGTTAGAGACCTGGTGCATGGGTAGGGGCCAGCTGGTTTGGCCTAAAGGGTGTCTCAGATCAGAGTGGGGGGTTCCCTTGGGGTGTGGGGCGGCCTGGGTGAGGGGCCTGTGGTGGTTTGCAGGCCAGCCATGCCTCCTGGTGACCCAAGTGGAGGCCCTGGTATCTGGGATTTATTTATCTTCTATAATTGAAACTTTGTAGCCTTAAGTGGAGGCCAAGGCAGGCCAGGGCTGCAGAAGCTTGGCTTTCTCCATTGCCAGGGGCAACCCTAGCCTCCTGCTCTCTCCAGCTCCGTGGCTGCCGCCGCTTTTGTTGGGATTTACTTACCTTCTATAATTGAAACTTTGTAGCCTTGAGTGGAGACCTGAACCTGCCAGGGCAGGTGGAAAGCTTGGCTTCCAACATTGCCAAGGAAACCCAAGCCTCCTGGTCTCTCCGTGGCTGTAGCCATACTTGCTCCTAATTGGCTGGTGGGTGTGGCTTGTGAGTATAGCAGAGTGATGGTTAATTTGAATACTACTTTTTTATTAGATAAGACTAGAGGCCCAGTGCCTGAAATTCATGCACGGGGTCAGGGGGTCCCTCAGCCCAGCCTGCACTCTCCAATCCTGGACCCCTTGGGGGATGTCCAACTGCCTCTCGCAATCCAGGACTGCTGGCTCCTAACCACCTCTGCCTGCCTGCCTGATCATCCCTAACTGCTCCCCTACTGGCCTGATCACCCCTAACTGCTCCCCTGCTGGCCTTATCTCCCCTAACTGCCTCTGCCTCACCCAGGACCCAAGATTCTCTACTCTGGCCAGCCATAGGCACCAGGAACCTGGGCTTCCCTTCCTCTGGCCAACTGTAAGCATCCAGAACCCAGGCCAGCTTCACCTGGGCCAGCCACAGCCGCAGGGGATCATGAGCATGCAGTTTTACCCAGGCCGCAGGTTCAGGTGCCTAGGACCACAGGCAGGCAGCTTGTCCCTCTTCCGGGCTACAGCCTGGCTGATCCCCATTCCTCTCTCACGAGCTCATTTGTGTCTGGCTGGTCCCCATTCCTCTCTCCCCAGTGTTGAGTGTCTGAGCCGTGAAGGCGTGAGGGCATGATGACCATTTGCATATTGGCTCTTTATTATATAGAAAGATATATGTATATGTACTTATGTGTAGATACATATATACTTAATTGATTTCAGAGAGGAAGGGAGAGAGAGAGACAGAGAGAGGGGAACATTAATGATGAGAATCATTGATTTGCTTTCTCCTGCACACCCCTTAACTGGGGGATGGAGCCTGAAACCCAGGCATGTGCCCTGACTGAGAATTGTGTGACCTCCTGGTTCATAGGTTGCTGCTCAACCACTGAGCCACACCAGCTGGGCTAACCTATTTTCTGCCTCTATGAGTTTGCCTGTCCTGGAATCACACGATATGTGGCCTTTTTCATGTCTGGCTTTCATGGTTTAGCATGATAATTTTGAGGTTCACCAGCATATCAGTGCCTCATTCCTTTTTATGGAGGAATAACCCCACAGAATGGATCTATATGCCAAAAGAGCCACCAATTGATGTACGGATAAATTTGTACATCAGTCGGTGGCTATTTTGGCTCTTATGTGTAATAAACTCTGCTGTGACCTTTCCATGCAGGTGCTTCAGTGTGTTTTCTTTGCTCTTGGGGGTATCCCTAGGAATAGGTTTGCTGGGTTACATGGGAGCTCATCGTTTTGGGGACTAGCCAGACTGTTTTGTGCCAATTTTATTCCTTACAATCAGGTTCTTATTTAAAGTATTTTCCCCCCATGTTGCATATGATAAAACAAGGCACAGGAAGGCTATTAACTTGTAACCGGGGCCTACCTGGGGTGAGGCCTGGGGCAGGGCAGCAGCAGTGGCATTGCAAGCGCGTGCGGGATGAGGGCTGGCATCTGTACCCCCAGGCTCTGCTTTTAACAGCTTTGGGGCTGGGCCCTCCCTTCAGAACCTGTGCCCTTCATCATCTTTCTTTCCAGATGGGCTGGGTTCCAGGCCGTTCCTGGGCCTATGCTCTACTCTCCAGCCCAGGAAGCAGAGAAGGGTCATTTTACTGCTACTGGAGCGGGCTTTTAGGAAGCATCATTTCCTTGGCTAGATTGCCATCCTGATCTTGCCCCAGAAGAGCGCTGGCCTCACATTGCACACCTCCCCAGCTCACTGGCTAGGCCGCCGTGGGCTTTTGGAAAGGGTGTCCAAGCCATGACTCTGCTGTTCACTCAACAGCAAATGTATGGTGGGGACAGAGAAGTGTGATTGTGAGGATTGACATGGAAATATGGCCCTAGTATGTTCAGAGCAGTACCTTATGGTGTGACATAAAAATAACTTCACACATGGTGATGCTGAGGCCCAGAGGGGCTTTCTGAGGTCAGCAGCAGGAAGCTCCCTCCTCTGTCTTCATCTTTCCGTTATGGGAAAGTCACTCCCAAGCAAAAGGAGAGAGACTGTGGCAGTACATCCCCGCCTGGTCTCATCCGGCTTCAGCAGTGAGCGGCACTTGGTCTGGCTTGTTTTCCCTCTTGGCTCCCTTGGATCTCCTTTTGACTCCACGGTGGTGCACTGTGGGTACCAGAGCCCATAGGGTGATGTGCGGGCTTGGGATTCCTGAGGCTTGGGCTTGCCTATTGGAAGTCAGAGATGTCTGAGCCATTCTTTGGAAGGAGGCCAGGTGGAGCCAAGGAGAATGGGAAGCTGGCAGAGAGCAAGGGCTTTTTGTCTTTGGCTGGGGCTGGGCAGGGAGCACTGATGCCTTCCTTCCCTCCCAGTACCCTGTGCGCCCAGCCTCGATGACCTACGATGACATCCCTCACCTCTCAGCCCGGATCAAGCCCAAGCAGCAGAAGGTGGGGCTGCCCTCTGTGCTGGAAGGAGTTCTGGGTGGAGCTGGTGGAGATGAGAAGTGGTCCTGTTGGGTACTGGAAGCTTAGGAGTGAGTGGAGAGTTAGAACAACAGCTTGCAGGGCCTTGATAGCTGAGGAAGATGGGCAGCTCCAGAGAGATCTGGAGGAGTGAGCATCCAGGGAGGGAAAGGCCTAAGGACTCTGTTCACAGGGTGGGTGGGATGGGTAAAACAGGCCTGGCTTGAATGGTGCAGTGCCTGCGGAGCAGGGCATCTGGGAACCGCCCGTCCAGCCCTGCCACTGACTCTCCAAGTTAAAAAGATTTTTATGAGAAGTCTCTTGATTTTTAATGCCAGAAGTCTCTTGATTTTTATAGACCTCTCGGGATGGAGCTGTGGGGAAGGGGCAAACAAAATTACACGACCCTCTTCCTCCTCCCCAAAACCACTCTGGCCTTTTCAGTTGGAATTTGGATTTGTGGCCTGTGGTGTAGACTGAAGCTGAACCCCTGGGGAAGGACGTGTGCCCTGTTTCTGTACAGGGCCAGGAGTGGGGCAGTTGAGGGTCCCCTTGAGGGCTGTGCCTTGGAATCCTCATAGCTGGTGGGGGTGCTTGGTACTTGCAGGTAGAGCTTGAGATGGCCATCGACACCCTGAACCCCAACTACTGCCGCAGCAAAGGGGAGCAGATCGCGCTGAATGTGGATGGCACCTGCGCAGATGAGACCAGCACTTACTCCTCGTGAGTCCCTGGCCTCTAGGCCTCGAGCTTCACTCTGTCCAAAGGAACTTACTCAGGCCTCAGATGTCGGGGCCTGTGCCCCGTGCGTCCCAACTTCCTTGGGCAGGCCTGGTGTAGACCCTTCTCCTAGGAAAGGGCTTCCCCGAGGTGGGTCCTCCCACTCCCTGCTTGTCACTTCAGCTCCCCTCTGACTGCACACGTAGCCTGTCCTATGGACTTGTTTCCTGGCTGTTGGGTTTCAGAAGGCATCTGAAGTCAAGGGGGCTGTGCTTACCAGGCCTGGGGCTGGCACTTCCCCCCTGGACATCCACTCTCCCTGTGCTCCTAGGAAGCTGATGGACAAGCAGACATTCTGTTCCTCCCAGACCACCAGTAACACATCTCGCTATGCTGCTGCGCTCTACAGGCAAGGTACCTTGGGGAGTGCCCTAGGCTGTCATGGCTTCCAGGGGCTAAGGGAGTGGGAAGCGGGGTGGGGCTGGGGCAGGAAGGGGCCTGCTCTAGCCTGGTGTCCAGTCTCTCTCCCCCCAAATGCTAGCCAGGCAGCTTGTGCAAATAACAGATTGTCTCAGGTCCAGAGTTGGCCATCTTCAAGGACTTGCAGTTAGCCTCAGCTGTCCTGATGGAGATCGGGCTCCAAGGCACAGATAGCATAACTTTGAGACAGGTGGTGGGCTTGTTTTAAATACAAGGTACTTGGGACCCAGCCGCTCCATTCCTAGGCAGCATCTGCCCGAGAAATGAAAGCTATGTGTACATAAAACTTGTACATGGGTGTGTGTAGCAGCGTTATGCTGGTGAGACGGAGCATGCTGCTGTCTGTCCAGAGCTGGTGTGGATGGCAACGTGGTGTGGCCACTCAAGGGTAACATTCTCAGTCACCTCAGAATGAGGGCAGACACTGATGAGCCTGGAGAGCAAGGCCACACGTTTGTTCTCCCATTCATATGCAAGGGGCAGAAAGTAGGGGCGTGGCTGCCAGGGATGGGTGGGGAGTGACTGCTGCTCGTCACAGGGACGTTCTTAAATTGATTGTGGTGCTGGTTGTGCAATTCTGCATGTTAGAATATGTTGAATTGTATCACGTGTGAATTACATCTCAGCTGTTAAAAAAGTACAAGGTCTTGTAAGTATTTAGAGTTTTGAAGCAGTAAGTGAAACTAATGTGAATACTTAGGAAATAAAATAGAATAGAATCAAAAGTAGCATCAAATAACTCTTCTCTATGTTTAACACCACCTTCCTGGCAGCCAGATGGCCATTCAGTTGCTCCTTACCTGAAGCGTTCTGCTCCCTTGGGGTTCCTAGGGGCTTCCCGGGGCTCCAGACAGCTCCCACAGGGCCTGGCCTCTGGTTTCTGCTCGCTGAAGCCTACGGTCACCTGTAAAAAAGAGGGTCTCTGCACTGGCACCCAAGGCGAGGTCTGACTCCCAGGAGAAGCCATGGCCTTCATCAGAGAGTGTGGACTCCTCCACCTTTCAGTAGCTGTCTTCTTAGCATGTTAAGCGCCATGTTAGCCACCAGTGATGGACACTATCCTTTCGGGTCAGTCAGTCACATGCCGCCAACATATCGGTGAAATAGGGGAAAGGAAGACAAAACAGGCTTGGCACATAACATGTTAATGGGATGGTGGGATTCTGGCAGGAAGAGGCAGGAGGATGAGAGGGGAGGAAATCTGGGGAGTGTGGGGTTAGTGAGGCCGTGAGGGTGTCTGATGGAGGCCTGGCAGGGAAAGGGGTGTGTTTGTGGGTTTGTTGCCTGGCGTGGTGGGATCAAGCCGTTGGCAGCAGGATCCTGGATATTTGTGGAGGAGGGTTTGCAGGGAAGTATTATGGAAGTGGCTTTGAGTCAGGAATCCTGTCCTGATCTTGGTTGTGTGTTGTGTGTTTGCTGTGTCCAGCCGGGCTGGGGGGTGGGGGGTTGGAGGGGTCGGCTTCAGTGGAGTCTGGGGCCAAGGCCTTCAGTGGAGTCTGGGGCCCTGGGTGACTGACTGCCTTGAACCAGGCGGGTGGATTGGCTCAATTCCTAGATTTAGGTGGAAGTCCTTCTTCCCACAGGTGAGCTCCACCTTACGCCTTTGCACGGCATCCTGCAACTTCGACCCAGCTTCTCCTACCTGGATAAGGCAGACGCCAAGCACCGGGAGAGGGAGGCAGCCAGCGAGGGTGAGCTCTGCCCCAGCAATGCCATTTGTCTGTCTGTGACTAGGGATGGGCTGGCCAAGGGGAGAGTATGAAAGGGGTGGGTTAGAGATGCTTAGCAGCACCCATAGCCTCCATGCATTTTCAAATGTCCCCTCAGGGGAAACTTGTACCCCATTGTGAACCACTGACATGCATCTGCCTGGGGCTGGGGGTGAGGGCAAGAGCTGAGGTCTCCACCAAGGCTGTGAGCAGCCTGGTTTCTCTCACAGCGGGCGACTCTTCTCAGGACGAGGCAGAAGAAGATGTGAAGCAGATCACGGTGAGCTCTAGCCCCAGAGGGAGGGTGTGGGTAGATGGGCAGCAGGGCCATTTTGCAGTGCAGTGGTCTGGAGAGCAAGGAGCAGGAAATCTGTACAGAAGGTGCACTCTGGTGAAACGGATGCAGGAACAACCTGCTCCTCAGGGCCCTCTTGCTGGGCTGCCTAGAGGGACCGCCGAGCCTCTGCTTGCTGAGCTGTCCAGCGGTGGGCAGGATGGCGGCCCTGCATGTGAGAGATGTGATCCTGGCTTGCCTGAAATGCTCGGAGAAGAAGCCAAGGCATAGGGATCCCACGCACATACGAACATCGTCTACTCTGTGCTACAGCCCCGTGTGACTGAGTGTGATTCTGTCTCCAGTGGTGCAGGTTTGAAGTGCTTCTATCTCAGTAGTTATTCCTGCATTTCAGAGATTGTAGGAAGAATGTTGACCTTCCATTTACGTCTTATAAAGTCTCCCCCATTTAAGTATATGTAGGTTAAATGAGTAAGCATTTAAAATAAAGTACTGCACAAATGATGTGGATCGTACATAGGGTGGCTAAAGCTGTGGATGTTTGCATAACCTTTGAAGGCTGATGGATTCTGGCATCACCAACATGGAGGACTCACCTGTCCTCCCCATAGCTTGCTGGATGACCTTGGATACCGTTCCCCTCCTAGGTGCTCCCTGGCCCTTTACCCAGGCATTCTTAGGCCTATGTGCCTTCAAGGCCTCATGTAGAATCTCAGGATTCTGTAATCTAGGCAGTGTCCCAGTGCCCCTTGCACAGAGGGTGACTTTGGGTTTGACTCCATCTGGATTCTAACCAGTGACACCGGATCTAAATGGCCTGGGTAAGAATGGAGTGTATTGGTTCTTGTTACTGCAAAATTGAGGGATAACTTCTGGTATGGCTAGATTTAGGTGCTCAGACTTTGTTATTGAGGCCTGTTTCTCCATCTCTAGGTTTAGTCTTCTCCTTTTGGCCCCTTTCTCAGGCAAGCTATCTGTCCCCAGTGGTAGAGTTGTCCCAGCGCCAGGCTTACATCCTCCCAGCTTCCAAGACCCCAGGGGGAAAAGAACGTCTTATTAGTTCTGAGTCAAGTTTCAGAATGGATCCATGGTTTAGCCAGCCCTAGACCAGTCCCTGTGCTCAAGGGGATTTACTCAAATTGCCCCGGTCTAAGCCGCCTGCCCACCCCTGTAGCTGGGAATGTGTGTTTGTCGGGAGGGATATTAGGTAGGAACTAAAGAGGAAATGGTGTTTTCTCATAGGAGAATGGGGGTGTTGCCACCAGGCAGAGTGGAAGGGGACCGAGTACGGCAGTGACCCTGAGAAAGCTGTTCTTGGCCTGTGTTGGCAGGTCACAGAGGAACAGTCAGAACTGAATTTAAAGGACTTGTGAGGAGGAGGGGAGGGTGGCAGTGGGAAGTACCCCGGTTGTGGGATCCTCTGGCCTCCTGTGGGGGGTTGGGACGGCAGCCCAGGCAGTGGCCAGGCCCGAGGCCATCATGCCTCCTGTCCCCAGGTGCGGTTCTCCCGGCCAGAGTCGGAGCAGGCTCGGCAGCGCCGTGTGCAGTCCTACGAGTTCCTGCAGAAGAAGCATGCTGAGGAGCCCTGGGTCCACCTGCACTACCATGGCCTGAGAGTAAGCGGGTCCCAGGAGAGCCAGGGCCAGGAAGAGTTGCAGTGTGGCCCATTGTTTCACCTCTCCCTTCCTTCAGAGTGTGTCTGGCCTCTTGTTAGCACCCCAGGGCAAGGGAATCACATCCCGCGCAGTGTGTCCTCCACTCCAGTGGTCCCCTCTATCCCAGGAGGAGGCATGCTGCTGTTGGCTTACATGTCTTCCATGCACTGTGGGCCCACTCATCTATGCTCACATGGCCAAGGTCGTCGTGTAACTGCCAAGATGACTTAGTGTGCTCATTTTCTCCTCCTGGTGCATTGACCTTGGAACCAGTTCTTAAAATTGTGTGGAGGAGGGAAGCAATTGAATATTAGCTCCCTGAACCCACAGGCTAGGGCTCCCAGCGTTTTTCTGGGGGAGGAGTCCGGATTTTCTGGAACCTTCCTGGGAGAGATTTGTGTTAACAGAGCTTTGGCCTCAGGGTCAGACTTGCAGTTCTGCTGTTTCCTAGTGTGTGACCTTGGGTAAGTTACCTAACCTCTCTAAATCTGTTTCTCTATAAAGTGGGGGTAATAATAATAGGACCAGACCTTGTGGTATTACTTGGAAGGTTAGGTGAGTTGGTGTTAATTACGGTCTTTGGTACAAAGCCTGGCATACAGTAGGCGCTAGCTGTCATTGCATCACAGACAGGCACTGAGGCACCAGGCTGGGGCTGTGCAGCCATGAGATCTGTCAGGTAGCCACTGAGGCCAGCCTCCCCTGGGATCTTGGGGCAGCGCAGTGGGTGGCTAGAGCGGCACTGGATGGTAGAGGGCTACGGAACTTCAGCTGAGGTCCTATCACCCTCTCCTCTTCCTCTCCCCACCCCCGCAGGACAGCCGCTCTGAACATGAACGCCAATACCTGCTGTGCCAGGGCTGCAGCAACACCGAAAACACAGAGCTCGTCAAGTCGCCCAGGTGGGACTAGCACAGTCGCCCCTTTGGTAGCCTGGGGGAGCAATGTGGGCGGGTTGGGCCTCTTCTGGCTGCTGACAAGGAGGCTTCAGCCGGGGACTACCATTCCCGGGCCGCTGACCTGCCCTCTCCCCTCCACAGTGAGTACCTCCTGATGTTGGTGCCGCCCAGCCAGGAGGAGGAGAAGTGAGTAGAGTGGAATGGGCGACATCCAGAGCTCTGCCTGTGGCCTCTGACCGGCCTCTGACCCACCGCCTATGTTTCTAACAGAGACAAACCTGTGGCCCCCAGCAACGTCCTGTCCATGGCCCAGCTTCGTACCCTGCCCCTGGCCGATCAGATCAAGATCCTGATGAAGAACGGTGGGTGCTCATTGGATCCTTCACCTCGGAATTGGGGACAGGCTGAGGACCAAGGGTTGAGGCCAGAGGCTCCTGCCCTCTGTTTGGAGCTGCCCAGTTTTATAGTTCCCAGCACCTGGTGGCCCCTTAAGGGCCGGGCTCTCCGCACCACCCCCACTCCTGCCCTGCTATGAGAACGCCTTCTTGAGCCTTAGTTTGTGAATCTGTGAAAAGAGACTGGTAGCTCGGGGGCCACCAAGGGCTGATCCCGAGCCCTGCCTATGACCATGAGCTGCACTCCTCACATGCTCAGCTGCGCAGTGCTGTGGTGCCCACAGAGGACGGGTCCTTTTCTTGGAGGATTCTGTGAGCCAGAACCTGTGGGCGCCTAGAGCCAGTGAGCATCAGACATGAGCCTTGAACCTCAGAGCTGAATTCCAGGCCCTGGGCTCTTCTTCCGAGATGCCCACTCAATGGTCTCTTTGCCTGGGGCTGCAGGACTGAGGGCCTTCCCCGACCCTCTCCTGCTTGCTTGGGCTGGGGGGCTCGGACATTTGGGGGTGAGCAGAGCGCAATGGCTAGGTGCATGGACTCTGGACCCCAGTGACCTGGTGTCTCATTCTAACTCTGCCACTGCCTCGCCAGATGATCAGGAGCCAGTTTTGAACCTCTGGACCTGAGTTAGAATGGGGAGTGTCTCCTGACAGTCTTCCTCCTGGGCATTGCCTTCAGGACTCACTGAACCGTGTCCTGGTTGTCATTCACGGCTGGGCTGCTCTTGGAGCTGGACAGGCAGACCTGCAGGAGGCAGGGAAGGGCCCAGGCTCCTCTTCTCTTGTCTGATGTCTCTGCCTCCTCAGTGAAGGTCATGCCTTTTGCCAACTTGATGAGCCTCCTGGGCCCTTCTGTGGACTCCGTGGCTGTTCTGCGTGGCATCCAGAAGGTGGCGATGTTAGTCCAAGGAAATTGGGTGGTGAAGAGGTAAGTTGTCTGTAGCCCCTTATTGGGAGCACTTAAATCCACTTATGTTTAATATGATTGCCAATATTTGGGTTTAAATCTGTTTACATTGCATTTAATATTAATTCTTACCTCCTACTGGTTTTTCTTTTTTTTTTAAATATATATATTTTTATTGATTTTTTTTTTTTTTTAGAGAAGAAGGGAGAGGGATATAGAGTTAGAAACATTGATGAGAGAGAACCATCAATCAACTGCCTCCTGCATGCCCCCCACTGGGAATGTGCCCACAACCAAGGTTCATGCTCTTGACTGGAATTGAACCCCGAGACCTTTCAGTCTGCAGGCCGACGCTCTATCCACTGAGCCAAACCGGTTTCGGCTGGTTCTTCTTTTATTCCATTTTTCCTGCTAATTTGAAAGTTACCCTTTCGTAACTATTTTAGTGATTCCCTACAGATTTCAGCATGCACTTGTGACTTGTCTCAGTTTATATTAATTGCTGCTTTTACCCTCATCCAGGATAATTGAGAGAACTCAGAAGTCTGTTTTACATTTATATTCCAACTCACATACTGTTGAGTAGTGTCCTTCTCGCTACTTTTAACCCCACAAGACATAGTCTCTGGTTGGCATTTTTTCAATCTGTTCACATAACTGTATTTGCCTTTGACTTGTGTTGATTATGTCTCTCTGAGTTCCTTCTGCTAAGGAATGCTGTGGCGGTCCTCTGATGGAGTCTCTTGGTTGACTATCTCTTTCCGCCTTGTTCTTGAAGGATGTACCCCACTGGCTATAAGGTCCAGGCAGCTCATTTGCTTTCCGTACTATGTTCTGGCCACCAAGCCCACCCTGTCTAGTGTGCTCCTCGGAAGATCTCTGCTTGATTCCCTCTGGCTGCCTTTAAGGTTTTCTCTTGCTTTGGCTTTCCACAGTTCACAGAGGTGTGTCTTAAGTGTGAACTTCTTTTGATGTATCCTATTGTGTTTCATGGGTCTTACATTTGTGACTTGATGTCTTTCAGCAGCTTCTCTTTTCCTGAGATTTCTCTCTATAGTCTGTCTGCCTCCTGCATTAGACTGTCAGTTTCAGGGGGGGTGGGACTGCCTGTTGACTGACTCCTTTATGTCCCTGGCACAGAGTAAATATAGATGGTTATCTACATTTTATGCACATTCGAATTATATTAGTTTTAAATGGTGTATCTGTGAGCCACTTTTTAGAAAGTATGGTATAAAGTGAAAAAGCTGTTAAAGAGTGAATTGTTATAAATTTTTATAAAAGTAATGCACTGCGGCTCTGGCCAGTGTGGTTCTGTTGGTTGGAATGTCGTCTGATGCGCCAAGAGGTTGTGGGTTCGATTTCTAGTCAGGGCACACACCCAGGTTGTAGGTTTGATCTCCAGTTGGGGCACATGTGGGAGGCAACCAGTTGATATTTCTAACATTGATGGTTCTCTGTCTCTCTTCTTTCTTTCTCTCTCTAAGACCAATAAAAAAAGTAATTCACTGCAAAAAGTTCATGAATACCCAGTTGATTGACTAATTACAAAGTATATTTATGTCATGGCCACAGGCTGGCACCCTCGCCCTGGGAAGCACTGGCCCTGCATATATATTGGGTATCTTAAATTATGGAAAACCTTCTTGGTGCACATCACTCATTAGATGGTTCTGTGTCATGTCACCATGAATGAGAGCTAGGACCATCCTATTGTACACTGGAGGACATTGACCCAGAGCGATAGATACTTCCAACCCCTGGCAGAGGCTGCCATGGCTGGGGTTGCAACTTGTCCCAGTACCATATATGCCCCTTTCAGCGGGCGGTCTGTCCCTATGATGGGGCCTTCGTGGTCTCCGCCCTGACGCTGCCCTGACCACCCCCCCTAGCAAGGCGTGGCTCCTTCCACCCTGTCCCTTTGTGTCCCTGTGAGGGGATGATGCAACATTCACACAGTTGTCCAGTTTGTCTGCCTACAGGGCACTTGCATTCACACACTGTCCCGCAGATCTGTGGGGTCAGAGCGGGCACAGAATGTAGGGATTCTGGGCCTGGGCCACATTCATTCAATACCTGCTTAGCGGCTCACTGCTCTCTGGTAGCTGTGAGCGCCTGGGGGCCAGGCTCCTGTCCCGAGAGCGTTTATGGGAAGGTGGTAGACATGGGCTCGACCTCAAGAATGAATAGTAGCTGGTGGTCAGGTAGGATTGAGGGCATGGGGCAGCAGGAGCAGAGGTGGTATCGGATGGTGAGTGTTCTGGGCAGCAGGCCTGTGGGCTGGGAGGGTTGTGCTGTGGACATGTGTGTAGAAAGCCTCACACCTGTGCATTTGCCTCAGCCCTGGAGTTCTCTGAGCTTAGTGCTGGCCTCTTCTCTTAGGCTTCCCCCCTTGTGCTCAGGGCTGTCCAGGTCTCAGCCCTGCCCCACCCCCCTCATCCCCCCATCACCCGTCTCTCTCGGGATTGCATGTGCTGTCCATGTGGGACCCACTGTTTCCCCAGAGTTTTGGACTGGCCATGTCTGCCTCTGAGCCCCTGGTCTCTTCATGTCTGCACATTGGCCTTGGGGCTGGGCCAATTGTGGTGTGGGGGAGTGCTCAGGAAGGGGTAGGAGGGCCCAGCCTGTTTGACTCAAGAGGTTAAACTGTCGGCCTGTGGGCTGAAGGGTCTCAGGTTTGATTCCAGTCAAGGACACGTACCTTGGGTGCAGGTTCAATCCCCTGCCCTTGTCGAAATTTGTGCTGGAGGCAACCAGTGGATCTCAATGGATTCTCTCTCTGCCTCTCCCCTCTCCCTCCTCATCTTCCCACACTCTCTAAAAATCAATGGGGGAAAAATAGCCTCAAGTGCTTAGGTGAGGGAGGATTAACAACAGCAAAGACAAAAAAAGAACCTAAAAGCTTTATTTCTCTCAATGAACTGGAATTCCTATTTGTTTTAAAAAAAAAGGAGTAGGAAGAAGAACTCTAGGGGTAGGAGGGGAGTGTCTTTCTTTCCTGCATATGTGTTCACAGAGCCAGGCTGGGGAAAAGGGGAGCTCTAAGGGGGGGTTGTGGGTCCAGGCCTCTATCAGTCCATGTTGGAAAGAGACTGAGCTGGGGCTCACACTGTGAGGCCTGGGCAGGAGACGGGAGGCAGATGGGACTGAGGACAGGGACTGACCCACCACCACTCTCCTTGGCAGTGACATCCTGTACCCCAAGGACTCCTCCAGCCCTCACAGTGGTGTGCCCGCCGAGGTGCTCTGCAGGGGCCGAGACTTTGTTGTAAGTGCCCAGGCTCTGGCGTCTGGATGTGGTTGAAGGTGCTGTGGGAGGAGGGTGGGGACAGCACAGGGCTTCCAAGACCTTGGCCAGGGCAGCCACAAAGGCCAGGCCTGTCTGGCCAAGGCAGGGCTGGGCAGGGGCTCTAGGGTCCTGTATTTATACAGACTTTTGAGTTCCTCTCACCGAGGCTTGCAAACTTGAGGATTCTGGCCAACAAGCTTCATTTGGCTTGAGTGGTGGTCTTAAAATGTTTCCTTGGTTGATTTCTGCAAATCAAAATTATGTTACAGACCAGATTTCTAGCTCTTATTTCTAGCTCTTCATGAATTAATTAGAGAGTCTTGTGGGACTGGCCCCCAGCCAAACAGCACTCACTTAGGACAGGGCTGACGATTCCCAGTGCACATGGCACTAGGCCTGTTTGCTTCTCTCATGCATGTTCCTGGCCTGGCTGCCTGGCTTTTGCAACACCTGAGTTTGGTTATCTCTATCCCCTACCCCGTCCCTGCCCTTATCCAAAACCTTAGTGCCTACCTCCGCAGAGTTCTTGGGGTGCCAGCAGTGTTCTCGGGGTGTTGGGGCGTCTTTGTGGTCTGGGGGCCCAGGATGGGGAGGTCCAGCTGCCTCTTTGAGGAGACAACCCTGGGGTCCTGTACGAAGGAGAAGACAGGGTGCAGAGTTGAAGTGACTGCCCACGGCCAGATCCACACCCACATGGCCCGGCCCTGGCTCCTAGGGCAGCAGCCCCTCTGCCTCCTGCGAACATGTTTCTCTCCCCCGCAGATGTGGAAGTTCACTCAGAATCGGTGGGTGGTGAGGAAAGAGGTGGCAGCAGTGACAAAAGTAAGTGATGCTCTCAATCTGTTGGGGAGGACCCTGGCTGGGGGCATTTGGGGCTGGCCGGCCTCACCCTTGCCCCGCCCCCAGCTCTGTGCAGAGGATGTGAAGGACTTTCTGGAGCACATGGCCGTGGTGAGGATCAACAGAGGCTGGGAGTTTGTCCTGCCGCATGACGGGGAGTTCATCAGGAAGCACCCCGACGTGGTCCAGCGGCAGCACATGCTGTGGACAGGCATCCAGGCCAAGTAAGGGCTCCTGGGCATCTTGAGGGGTTGTGTGCTCCCCTTCCCACTCAGGTGGACATTGCTGGCTGACCCCAGAACCCCAGCAGAGGTCTGACACTGCCACTAATGGTGGCCAGAATCTGTCTGTCATGGAAAGGGGAAGGGGAGCAGGGCCACAGTGCTGCCAGCACACGGTGTCTTTAGTCAGCAGGCTGTCCCGGGGTTTGGAGTGGTGAGATGATGGGAATGGTTTAGAGTAAGTGTTGACTCTTGTTTTCAGATTAGAAAAAGTTTATAACCTGGTGAAGGAAACCACGCCTAAGCAGCCGGATGGACAATCAGGTGTGCGGGCGACTGGCTGGGCAGGCCTCACCTCGCACCGGGATCAGGCCTGGGGACAGCGTGGGGCTCTTTCCCTTCCCACCTACCTTTGCCACAGGCAGAGCTGCAGTCACACAGACCAGGCATTTCTGCACTCAGGGCCGGTCAGGGCCCAAGCTCCTGACAGCTGCTCGCTTTGCTCTCTTGGGGAAGCAGCAGGTGGGGAGGTGGAGGAGGTTCTGGCAAGAGCTCGGCACTAACCCATCCTGGATCTCTGAGTGTGGGAAGCTGGTTTGGCCAGTTCTTTCTTCCCTCATTGCTGGGGTAACTCAACCCACTTGGGTAAGGTGGGAGTGACAGGCAAGGCTGAGCCACCTGCTGCAGCCCAGCTGGCCTGCATTGTTTCTGTCCCCTGTCGGGCTGGAAGGGATTGTCCTTGGGGTAGAGAGGCTGTGGCCCCCCTCAGCCCAATCTCTGTGCACTCCTGAGCAGCCTTCCTCTCCTTTCCGTACAGGGCCTGCAGGGCTGGTGTCCGGGGACCAGCTGGTCCAGGTAGCCAAGAGCAGGGCCCAGCAGAACCACACACTGCTGGAATGGGAGCTGCAACGGAGAAAGGAACAGGTCAAGATGTCTGTGGTCCTGCCTGGTGTGCAGATCAAGGAGGAGCCCCTGAGTGAGGAGGGAGAGGAAGAGGAGGAGCAAGCCATGGAGGAAGGCGAGCCCATGGACACTTCACCCAGTGGTGACCTCCACAGCAGGCTGACTAACGGGCTGCCTGTTGGGTGGGCCACAGGCGGGGACGGCTTCAATGGGCATCCACCCCCCAGCTGTGCCAGCACCCCAGTGGCCCAGGAGCTGCGGGCCTTCGTGGAGGCCACGTTCCAGAGACAGTTTGTGCTCACGCTGAGCGAGCTCAAGCGCCTCTTCAACCTACACTTGGCTAGCCTGCCCCCTGGCCACACGCTCTTCAGTGGCATCTCGGACCGAATGCTGCAGGACACGGTGCTGGCCGCTGGCTGCAAGCAGATATTGGTGCCTGTAAGTGGGGCCCGCACCTTTGGGGGTGGTCAGGTAGAAAAGGTCCCAAGAGAGAAGTCTAGTCACTCCAGAGTGGCCTGAGCCCAACTAACTTTGGGGACTAGGAAAGACCTGGGTTTAAGTCTTGGCTCTCATGTGATGGTTGTGCGTGACTTTGGGCCAGCCAGCCTTGGGCTCTGCACTCTCTTCTAAGGTGGGTAATGGTTCTCGTTTGTGTCATAGGACTCAGCAAGGGCTGAAGGCAATGTGCCGTCCTAGTTTCTAGCACCCCTACCCCCATCGGCACCTCAGCTCCCTCTTGTCAGCCTTGCCACTTTTAGGGTGATTTCTAGTGTCACTGGTCTTTGCACCCCCAGATGAAGAGACTGGTTTCAGAAAGGGGAATGCGCCTGTTTAAAGATCAGGTGCCCTGGATTCTGAATGTCAGTATAGTAGCTCCAGCTCCTCAGTCCTTTCTGCTTCAGCTGATGAGCTGAGCTGTTCACGGCCCCCAGCTTGTGTTGGATCCCCCTCCCTGAGCGTGGAGTGCCAGGCTGTGGCCTTGGGGACGTGGGGAAGCTTTCTGGCTCTTCTCCCCTCCCAGGCTCTGCCCCGACCTAGCAGCAGGCAGGGTGAAGTGGGCTATACTCCCTCTTAACAAGGGACCGCTGATGTCTGCAGTCCGAGGTTAGAGCCTGCAGCCTTGGGAGAGCTGAGGCAAAGGCCTATCTCTGTGTATTTGAGGAACAGAAACTAGGGCAAGAGGCCCTGGGTGCCAGGCTGCCGAGGCTGTCCCAGGGAAGTTGGCCCTTATGGCAGGGAACCTCCTTGGGTTGGTCTGGTACAGAAGGCACTGCCCTATTTGGAGCAACCCCCTTCTTGACTCTCCAGCAAATGGGTGTAGTTATCTGCAGGGTCACCCTTCTTTGAGCTGGGCCAGGCTATCCTGGGAAGCTGGAGTGAACAGAAAGCAAGGGACACAAAGTGGGGTGTCTCCTCTACCCCACCCCCACCCCCAGGACCTGCTTTTGCCTGCTTCCTCTTGGGAGGGCTGGTGTCTAGGGCACTGCAGCCTTCTCTACAGCATGCCCGTCACCCTATCTCCCTGTGATGTTGACACGGGGCCCAGGTCACAGTCATGTCTGAGGTGGAACAGCCCTCAGGACTGTCCAGCTTCGTGGTTTTACATGAGGCAGCTGAGGCCTGGAGAGAGTGGGTAGACTTACACAGACTTGAGACTAATTGTGTGACCACAGGCAGTGAGTAAGCCTCTGAACTGCTTTTCTTCATGCAGAGGGGGAGCGTAACACCTCACTGCCTCTGGTTTCCAATGATCAAATGAGATGGTATTTAAAGCCCCGCCCGGGGCTTTATGGGGTAGTACCAACTGTGCCAGGTGCCACCTTCCTTGCCTCCCCTTCTCCAGAACCTGGGCCACCTGTAGACTCCACCCAGCACAGTGGTATGGGTTGCTTGGGAGGTGGACAGGGCTTTCAATCCACCCCTGGTACAGCCTTGTGGAAGGGTCGGAAAGGAGGCATGTGCCCAGGGAGTTTGGGGGAGGCTTCTCAGGACACATCTGAGGGTTGGTATTTTGGGGAGAAGGCTGATGGGAAAGCAGAATGAGCTAATGTCAAGCTAGTGGGAAAAAGAGCCGCTTCCCCACCGTACTGAGCATGTTGGGGGCATCTACCATTGTCGCCCCCCAAGGCCCTAATGGGGGTGACTGGCTCCCTCCCAAAGAACCAGATGGTGCCAGCAGGGAGGGTCTCCATGGTGAAGACAAGCAACCAGCTCACACCTGGGTCTTGGTTAGTTTCCCCCACAGACGGCTGCTTCCCCGGATGAGCAGAAGGTGTTCGCCCTCTGGGAGTCTGGAGACATGAGTGATCAGGTGAGGCAACCTTTGCCGCTGAGAGTGCCTCCCAGTTCAGGTTTTCCAGCCTTTCCCAATCTATACAGCCTGTCTACTGTCAGACCAGTTGGAGGTGCCAGTAGTGTGAGCCCACGTCTGGCTCCCAGTGCAAGTCTGTGGACCAGCTGCATGGGAGTAGCCTGGAAACAGCTTGAGTCAGCTCATTGGGAACGGGCCGTACACACACTGCTATACAGCTTTCTGGAGGGTTCTGACGTCCTCCTGGCTGGCAGGCCAGGCTGGACCTGTCGGGCAGCAGCCATTACAAGGATGCCTTCTTAGTCTTGGGTGCTGGATTTCTAAGAGAAATTGTCCTTTTCCTCTCGTCACACCTTCAGTCATGAAGGTCCAATGACCAGACATGAATTAAACCAGGAAACTGTCTGTGCAGTCATGGACCCTGACGTTCCCACGAACTTGCCTGCACTTTAAAGATTAAGGTTGCATTGCTCATACCACCAGTGGCAGGGGGAAGGGAGTGAGCAAGAGCCCCCACTGAGTTCTTGGCTCCCTTCTGCCTCTTGGAAGGGGGCTGGCTGGCAGGCAGGATGTAAAATGGGGGACTCTGATGGGCCATGGCTGGGAAGCAGTATGGAATGTTCTCCCTGAGCAACCCTCTGTGCTTTGGCCAGAACAGGTAGGTGATCTCTGAGTTCATTACTCCTGAAATACTCTGATAACTTAAAGTAGTAAGTGCATATTTTAAAATCCAGTAAGACTGACAGCATTATGCCTGACCCGATTTGGAGCCACCCCCTCCTTGACTACCCAGTAAATGGGTGTAGTTATCTGCAGGGGCTACCACTTTCTTAACTGCCAAAAGAGTATCTCAAAATGCACTTAAACTGCTATTGGATGTATCAACTCGACACTGTCAGTGTCAGTGCTTCCAGCATTGTGTCTGCAAATGTGTTCATTGTAGAACCAAATGTCAGCATTATGCTATGACTATATTTCTTCTTTACGCTACTTTCTGTTTTCATTTGCATGGTTTCCTGAACAGATACCAACAGTAATACCAATGTTGTGTGATTCCCATAGGGCCTCTCCAGCAGGACTGGCTTACGGAATCTCGTGTTTTCTTCCTTGATTCATTTGGCTTTCCAGGGGCAGGGAGAGGGAGTTGTCCATTCTTTCATGCCTTAAAGTGGCTCTGTGGTTCTCAAGTAGAATTGTCTGTCTGGGGCTGGAATGTTAAAGAGGGCAAATCATTTTCCCTTTGAATGTAAAACATTTTCCATCACATTCCAGCTTTCAGAGTTGTTCAATGACATCCCACTTCTATCTGGTTTTTATTTTGGGATGTAATGCTTTTCAGGTCATCTGTTTCCTAGGTGCCATGTCATGTCTGTGCTAGAACTTTCAGCCACATATTCCTCACCCCTTCCTCGGGCTTCATGTACTTTAGATGGCGCTTTCCCCACCTGTCCAATCAGCTCTCTCTCCTGTTTATTATGCATCAGTGTGTCTGAATGGCTTATGCTCTGCCAACTTTTCACCAGCTCTGTTGGGCATATGCCTTTATTTTGAGTCTTCATTTCGTTGGGGTCTAAGAGAGGACCGGTTGCCAAACATGTTCATCTTTCACCAGAGTCCATGAGCAAGGTCTTTGATCATAGACTGGTTTGGGGATGTTTCTCTTTTAATTGATTGCTTTTCATAATAATGTGTTTTTGCTATTAAAGCATCGACAGGTTTTGCTTGAAATTTTCTCCAAAAATTACCGGGTACGCCGGAACATGATCCAGTCTCGGTTGACTCAAGAGTGTGGCAAAGGTCTCAGTAAACAGGAGGTGGATAAAGTGCTAAAGGTACGCCTATTTTTGTAGAACAGCATCCAGAGGCTTCTGCTCTGACCATGATTTTAAGCACAAGGGTGCCCACCACAGGCTCTTCGCTGTTGTAGGTGGAAGTGGAAGTGGGCTCTAGTTGGCTGCTTTCCTGCCATTTGCTGAATGTTAAATCAGGTCCTTGGCAACAGATAAATGATTGACATTGGGGTGGTCTGTGCTGAAGGACTAAACAGTTAATGTATACGCTCCACCTTTAAAAAGTGGGTCATCTTCACCCTTCAGGGTCCTGGCTCTACTTTCTTCCCCCTTTCAGCCTTGTACCTCTTGTATGACTTTTGCCGTAGCCACATACCAACTCTTGTACTATTTAACTTTCAGGAGAACCAGTTTTAACTTGCCCAGTAGATGACAGTACTTCAGTGTACTACTACCTATGTGCTTTTATGAATTGACTGCTCCAAATACCATATTTGCAGAAACATTGAAACACAGAAAGTTGAAGACAGTTACCTTCTGTTCTTTTATCTGTTATCGTAAACATACATGGTTGAATATATAGTGACACTATTTATGAGGCCATTTGTTCTGGTCAGCTATTCGGTTTTTCTATTTTGTGTTTATAAAGCAGAATTATTTGTAGTTCCTCCCTCTTAAGATCCCTATGAGCAGAAAAGGGGGTCAGGGGCGAGGCTCAAACACTGAAGGGACAGACCAGGCAGGTCTTGATTTTCCATTTGTTCTATTCTAGTCAGGTTGTGAAATTCTGCCCAGAATAATCGAGCAGCTACCTTTGCTGCTGATGCCTGCCCTTAACACGTTTCTCTCTTCATAGGACTGCTGTGTAAGCTATGGTGGCATGTGGTATCTTAAAGGGACAGTACAATCCTGACAGTTACCACAACCACCACTGCAGTGAATCTCAGCCCCAGGAAGGACAGCAGAGCCAGCAGAGATGGAAGTTAAGAGTCTTAGTTGCTTCAGAAGACTCAGAGCAAGAGGAACTACCATCTTGAGGCCTATGGCATTGCACTGTCCAGGGGACAGAGGGGATTGCATTCAGCCAGTGCTAGGATCATCTTCAGTTGCATTGCTCCCAGAAGAGACCATCAGAACTTTCTTTGCAGTACAATTTGAAAATCCTGGTTTATTTTGGTTATTTGGTTTCATTCTCATAATAAGAGTGTATTCTGACATGGGCAGGATATGAAAATCATGGTTCAATATTCTACTTTTCAAACTTAATGCCAACAAGGTCTAAGTTATGTTTACAAAATTAAAAAAAAACCCTCAAGGTTTTTAATACTTAAAATGCCTAGAAGCCAATATTTAGTCTTTGATGATCTATCTGCTAAGACTTCTGCCAATTTCATCAAACAAACCAAATTGAATTGTTTTACTGTTAGGTTTTTATGGCCACTTTACCTTGTAAAACAGCCCTACTTTATGTAGCAGTCTCACCTGTTTACATGAACCGTAGCAAAAAAACAGAATCAACTCCATCTATTCTGAATGTTTGCAGAAGGATGCAAACGAAATCAGGTAAGTATGGAACAATGTATAAGTGAGGTTATCACACTTTGATGTAAAAAATTTCTATTTTGTGTATTTTTAAATAAATGGTAACACTAACCTGGCATCACGGTGCTGCTATCTTCAGCTGGCTACAGGAAGACAGTGCTGTCTGTGTGGAGCTTTGGGCATCAGTCAAAAATGGGCAGGACTCCTGAAAGCAGCACTGACCAGCACATCTGCAAAACTGAAATGGAGATAGTAAAAAGAAACCAATTCAACTTACTATTTATTTAGTCCAATACAACGAAGACATGAACATGTAATAAAAATTCCACATTTTTCTTGTATAAAGTTTTCAAAACCTGGTGTGTTACACATACAACATTCTCAGTTTGAAAGAGTCACAGTTAAAGTGCCCGGTAGCCAGGTGTGATGGCCTGATTGGACAGGGCAACCCCAGGGGGTTATGAAAAAGTAAGCGGGTTGGCAAGATGTGAAATTTGCCGGATTGTATTTTGAAGGTTTAAATGATCTACTTCCCTACACCAACTGCCAAAAAAGAAAAACATCCAATATGATAGCATAGTTTAACAGGTTGATTGTAGACTATGCTCTTGGTTCTAATACACGAGCCTAAAGAGTAAAACATTACTAATATTATTCTGGAGTGTGTCCAGCTATTGTTATTAGCACATTACAAAGGGGACCCTTGTGTAGCAGAAACAGCACAATCGTAAAGCAAAAAACCTAACCTTTGAAGAGGCATGAATTGAACATTGAGTTCAAAAAGCCAGAAAAATAAACATAGGAGGAAATAAAAATGGAGATAAGAATAAACAATAAGGGGAAAACCAGGATGGCAGCATAGGTGAACACCTAAACTGCCTTGCACAACAATTTCAAAACTACAACTAAAAGAACGGACATCATCCAGAACCACAGGAAAGCTGGCTGAGTGGAAATTCTACAACTAGAAGGAAAGGAGCACACGGAGACCCAGAGGAGCTGCAAAATGCTGTGGTACGCAGACACATGCATGGAGAGGATGGGTGGCAGAGTCCCAGGCTGGCTTTCTCTAGCAGGAGGGAGACAAACTCACAACTGCACTGAACCCCAGTTCCGAGCCAGACTCATACACGAGAGTCTGGACTGTCGTGAATGGACTGACAATGTTCAGGGGAAGGGGGTGCAGGGAGTCTGGAATCATACACCTATGGATAAGAACATTGAGCGGGAGAGGTGGGAGCCAGGTAGAGGGGAGCTATGGGGGGAAAAAAGAACAATTATAATCTAAACAATAAAGATTTATTAAATAAATAAAACGATCCAAACTGTTTTAGAAAATGTTACCCCCCCCCAAAAAAAAGAATAAACAATAGGGATAGCTTCAATATGTAACAAGCCTCCAAATGCTTATGACAGAAGCAGCATGGTCGAATAAAGATCCTAATAATGGATCCCAGCAACATGTTTGATACTGCTATAATACAAAACCGCTACTAAAACAAATGCAAGAGTGATATCACGGTGTCCATTAACAGCTCACTATGGGGGAAAAAAAAATACCTTGGGGATCAAAAATCTACAGTTCATGCCAGGTACAAGTTCTCAAAACAGGGTTAATGGAGTTTTTATTAAAGGAAAACTAACAAATGTTTGACATATTCCTTAGGATTGAGACAGATGTTTACTCGCCACAATTTAATACTAGAGGCCCAGTGCACATTCAATCAGGGCCAATTGGGGGCTGCTGGCTAGGGCCTGCCTTTGTTCCATGTGACCTCCTATTGGTCAGCACATGTCATAGCGAGTGATTGAACTCCCAAACACCCACAGGAACACTCCCACAATTTATATATATAGATTGATTCTGGGGATACTGGATAAAGCAGATAAGACAAAGGGAACCCTATCTAGTTTGACTCAGTGAATAGAGTATCAGCCTGTGAACTAAAGGGTCCTGGGTATTCTGTGTTTGATTCCAGTCAAGTGTACGGACCTTGGTTGTAGGCACAACCCCCAGCCCTGGTTAGGGAATGTGCAGGAGGCAACCAATCTGTCTCTCATCAATGTTTCTCTCTGTCTCTCCCCCCTCCTCCCACTTTCTCCAAACATTAGTGGGAAAATATCTTTGTGTGAAGACTAACAACAAAAAGAATAAGGAGAAAGATATAAAAATAGAGAAATCAAAATAAATACTTTTCTCAGATACATCAATATGCTCTAAAAGCTGTAATCAGAATTAAACAAGATAGCTGGAATCAATAGCTTTCTTGCATCTAGTTAGGAAATATAGCAAAGATCTTGTAACCTCTAGGACAGTAGTCAGCAAACTCATTAGTCAACAGAGCCAAATGTCAACAGTACAATGATTAAAATTTATTTTGAGAGCCAAATTTTAAACTTCTAACAGCACTTCTTCAAAATAGACTTGCCCAGGCCATAGTATTTTGTGCAAGAGCCACACTACAGGGGCCAAAGAGCCACATGTGGCTCACAGGCCACAGTTTGCCAACCATGGCTCTAGGAGGTGAACCTTTTAAAATGTACAGAACCTAAGTGATAAAAAGTTGAAAGCTTGATAAGAGACAAAATATCATTTGAACAAATAGGAAGGCGAATCCATGTCTTTGGACTGAAGTCTCTATATCATGGTCTGTTCTTTATGTTTATTTTTAATTTTTATATTTTTAAATCTTCATTGTTCAGATTATTACAATTGTTCCTCTTTTTTCCCCCATAGCTCCTCTCCACCCAGCTCCCACCCCACCCTTTGCCCTTATCTCCTCCCCTGCACTGTCCTCATCCATAGGTGTATGATTTTTGTCAAGTCTCTTCCTGCACCCCCCCCCGTCACCTTTCCCCTGAGAATTATCAGTCCACTCCCTTTCTATGCCCCTGATTCTATTATATTCATCAGTTTATTCTGTTCATCAGATTTTCAATTCATTTGACTTTTAATTTTTTTTAAATATTTTATTGATTATTTACAAAGAGGAGGGGAGAGAGAGAGAGAGTTAGAAACATTGATGAGAGAGAAACATCAATCAGCTGCCTCCTGCATTCCCCCTACTGGGGATGTGCCCGTAACCAAAGCACATGCCCTTGACCGGAATCAAACCTGGGATGTTTCAGTCCATAGGCCAACGCTCTATCCACTGAGCCAAACTGGTTTCAGCTCACTTGATTTTTAGATTCACTTGTTGATAGATATGTATTTGTTGTTCATAATTTTTTATATATAATAAATCTTTATTGTTCAGGTTATTGCATTTGTTTCTCTTTTTTCCCCCACATAGCTCCCCTCCACCCAGCTCCCATCCCTCCCTCTACCCTTACCTCCCCCACATTGTCCTCATCCATAGGTGTATGATTTTCGTCCAGTCTCTCTCTACACCCCCCCTCAGCCTTTCCCCCTGAGAATTGACTGTCCACTTCCTTTCTATGCTCCTGATTCTATTATATTCACCAGTTTATTCTGTTCACCAGATTTTTAATTCACTTTATTTTTAGATTCACTTGTTGATAGATATGTATTTGTTGTTCATAATTTTTATCTTTACCTTTTTCTTCTTCCTCCTCTTCTTAAAGAATACCTTTCAGCATTTCATATAATACTGATTTGGTGCTGATGAACTTTAGTTTTTTCTTTTCTGTGAAGCTCTTTATCTGACCTTCAATTCTGAGTGATAGTTTTGCTGGGTAGAGTAATCTTGGTTGTAGGTTCTTGCAGAGGGGATTGGAGCTGTGTGAGCAGAAGCCAGGGTGGGGCTCTTGGGATAGAACTTAGAAGGCAGGAACCCTGGTTTTCTGTGCTGAGTTGTTCCCTCACACCTCGGATGACATGAATAACATTTTTTTCAGAGATACCTTTGCTATCTGGGCGGTTTTTGCCCCTGGGGTGGGGGAGAGATAGTTGCCCCACCCTATTGGAGAATAACTCCTTGTCCCACCCTGGAGTTCAGAATAATGATGGTAAAGATGCTCAACAGCTCGAGAAAAGATAGTAACTATGAAGAAAAGATATAGCACCAAGAACACAGTGGAAGGAATACACAGTAGATTAGGGGAAACCGAGGATCAGATCAATGAATTAGAAAATAGGGTAGAAAAAAATATTGAAATAAGAGAACCAAAAAGAAAATAATAATTTTAAAAATGACACAGCTTAAAGGACCTGTGGGACAACATAAAACATAACAATATTTACATAACAGAATTGCCAGAAGAAGAAAGTGACCAAGGGATAAAGAATGCTTGAAGAAATAATGGCAGAAAACTTCCCTGAACAGTTGAAGGAAAAAGTCACACAAGTTCAGGAGGTACAGGGAGTCTCAAGCAAGAAGAATCCAAACAAGGCCCATTCCCAGGAACATCATAATTAAAATGCCAAAAATCAAAGACAGAATCTTGAAGGCAGCAAGAGAAAAGCAATTGGCTAGTTACAAAGGAGCTCCCATAAGGCTGTCAGCTGATTTCTTATCAGAAATTCTATAGGCCAGAAGGTACTGGCAATAAAGTACTCAAGGACATGAAAAGCAAGGATCTGAAATCAAGATTACGATATCCAACAAGGCTTGCATTCAAAATAGATGGTGAAATAAGCTTCCCAGATTAAAAAATAAATGGCTAAAGGGACTGCTATAAGAAGAAGAAATATATAGAGAAACAGGCATACAGAATTAAAATGGTAATAAGTAACTATCAATAATAAATGTAAATGGATTAAATTTCCAATCAAAAGACCTAGGATAGCTGAATGGATACAAACACATATCCAACTCTATAAGAGACCCACCTCAGAACAAAAGACTCACAAAAGATGAGGGTGAAGGATGGAAAAAATGTTTTCCATGTAAATGGAAAAAAATAAAGCTAGAGTAGCAATAGTCATATCTAACAAGATAGACTTCAAAATGAAGGCCATTGCAAGAGACAATAAAGGTCAATAATACTAAAGGGATCAAAATACAAGAGGATATAACCTTGGTAAACATATGCATCCAATGTAGGAGCACCCAAAAACAAAAAAATAAACCAGAGAGCTTTAAGAAGACATTGATCACAATGTAGGGTACTTGATCAGGACACTTTCACTGGATAGATCATCCAGAAAAAAAATTCTAAATGACAACCTGGATAAGATGGATAGAAAATTTTACCCCAAAGCTTCAAAATATACATTATTTTCAAGAGCCCATAAGTCAGTTAAAAATAAATCACAAGTTAAGTCTCTAACGAGTTCAGGAAAACTGAAATCAGCCTGGCTGGCATGGCTGAATAGTTGAGTGTCAACTTATTAACCAGGAGGTCATGGTTCAATTCCAAGTCTGAGCACATGCCCAGATTGTGGGCTTGACCTACAGCAGGGGACATGTAGAAAGCAGTCAATCAATGACTCTCATCATTGATGTTTCTATCTCTCTCTCCCTTCCTCTTTAAAACCAATAAAAATATGTTAATAAAAACGACTGAAAACATATCAGGCATCTTCTCTGATCAAAATGGAATAAAATTAGAAATCAACTACAGTAAAAACACCTCAAAACATTCAACCACTTGGAGGCTAAGTAATGTGATTAAACAATGAATGGGCTACCAATGAAATCAAGAAAGAAAGAAAAACATTCCTGGAAATAAATGAAAATGAACATATAACCCCAAATCTATGGGAGACAGCAAATG
The DNA here is from genome assembly GCA_011751065.1 of Lasiurus cinereus. Lineage (NCBI taxonomy): Eukaryota > Metazoa > Chordata > Mammalia > Chiroptera > Vespertilionidae > Lasiurus > Lasiurus cinereus. Next base: position 562,965 of record JAAGEH010000092.1, on the reverse strand, counting down.
TAGTCCTGTGAGGGAAGTTCATAGCACTACAGGCTTACCTCAAAAAACAAGAAAAATTAGTAATAAACTACTTAACCCTACAATTTAAGGAATTAGAAACAGAACAACAAGAAAATCCCAGAGTAAGCAGAAGGAAGGAAATAAAGATTAGAGCAGAAATAAATAACATGGAGACTAAATATAGATATTTACAAAAAAAATCAATGAAACCAAGAGCTGTTTTTTTTAAAGGATCAACAAGATTGATGAACCATTAGCTAAACTCATCAAGAAACAGAGAGGACCCAAATTAAAAAAAAATCAGAATTGAATACACTTAAGTAACAACTGATACCACAGAAATACAAAGGATTGTAAGAAATTACTATGAACAACTATATGTCAACAAGCTGGATACTGTGGATGAAATGGACAAATTCCTAGAAAAATACAATCTTGTAAAATTGAATGAGGAGGAAGGAGAAAACCTGAATAGACTAATAACAATGAGGAAATAGAAGCAGTATTATACATTAATAAAAAAGAAAAATTCAAATTGACCCTACTTTTGCAACGTCCACCAGCCAATCAAGAGTGAGTATACAAATTAACACAACGAAGGTGGAAGGTTAATTTGCATACACAGGCATTGAGTGGCTGGGGGCAAGATGCTTGTGTTGTTGCCGTGGTGACGATGCAGGCATTCTGCACTGCCCCAGGCACTCTGGGCCTCTGGGCAGCATGGGAAAGTGGAAGGGTAGCTCCAGGCGAGAGCAAAGGCAGTGCCAGAAGCCAGGGGAAGGAAGGCCCATTCTTGCACAAATCTTCGTGCATCAGGCCTCTAGTAATAATTTAAAAAACTCTCGAAGGAGGAACCAAGATGGTAGCATAGGTAAACACATGCATTTGCTGTCTCACACAACCACATCAAAACTACAACTAAAAGAAAAAAACGGATATCATCCAGAACCATGGGAAGGCTGGCTGAGAGGAAGTTTTACAACAAGAAGGAAAGAGAAAAGAGCATCTAGACTGGTAGGAGGTCCAGAAGTACAGAAGAGCAAAGGTATGGAGGCATGCATGGAAACAGGCTGGCAATTGAGTATGCTATGGTCTTTTTTAATCGGGAGGGAGATATAAATTCTCAACTGCTCTGAATTCCAATACTGGGCGAGATTCTGGGGCCCAAACTCATACAGGGAAAAACTGGACTGTCTGACATCAGGCTGAAACATGAGGGTGGCTTTCTCTCAGAGGTGGTCACAGCATTCATAGTTCCTGCACAGTTCCGTGGGACACAGAGACTCAGAGACCTATCCAGGGCAGAGCAGACTGGCAGCCATTGCGGTTTGCTCCACCCAGTGATTCCCTGAGACCACGCAGTACTTAATTTACAACTCCCCCCCCAAAGCTGTGTGAAGAGGCATTTGCATATGAATGCCCTGGCCTTTTACAACTAGACTTATAAACTTCAGCTGGGTCAAAAAAACCCAGAGCCTCCAAAAGAAGGCCTAAGGCTCCTCAGTAGCTTGCATTGCTTCACAGCTGGGCCTCATCTGGGCACTTCCAAACCCCAAATTAAGAGGAGGAAACTGCAGATCTTTGTAGCTCCTTCTGGGTAGCCTCAAACAGGGGTTGACTTAACACCTCCTTGGAGATCCAAGAGCCAGTACACCCAGTGGTCATTGTCAGACCATACCAGATTATAATTCTTCAGATTCATAAGACACACACTCAGGGGGCAGACCCAGTGAGCACCAAAGCCCCACTGAAGCAAGTCCTGCCCCATAAGGATGTCTCCAGCACAGCAGTTCTCCCATTGTAGACACAACTCGTCCTCACAGCCAATTGGTCTGAAGGTCAGTTCCTCCCAGTGATACTAATAGCAATCAAGGCTTAACTACAAGACAGTGCACACAATCCTCAATGGGGTGCACCAAGAGCATCCACCACAGGTGACTAAGGAGCTGAGCCACTGGGCCCTGTAGAACACACAGTACACAAAGTCATCCTATCAACACAGGGAAGTAGGCAAAATGTGAAGATGAAAAACATGTCACAAATGAAAGAAATGGAGGAAAGCAAATTACTGGATATAAAGTTCAAAACCACAGTTATAAGGTTACCCAAGAGTCTTCTAGAAACCTGAGAAATTTAGTGAGATCCTGAAGGATATGAAAAAGAAATTAGAAATTAAGTATACACTGACTTAAATAAAGAATAATATACAGAGATCCAACAGCAGACTAGAGGATCCCAAGAATCAAGTCAAAGATTGGAAATACAAAGAAGCTAAAAACACTCAACTAGAAAAGCAAAAAGTAAAAAGAATCCAAAAATATGAAGATAGTATAAGTAGCCTCTAGGACAACTTCTAACGCACTAACATTCGAATTTTAGGGATCCAGAAAAAATGAGGGAGCAAGATATTGAAAACCTATTTAAAAAAAAAATGACAGAAAACTCCTACCTGGTGAAAGAAATAGACTTATAAGTCCAGAAAGTACAGAGAACCCCAAACAAGAGGAATCCAAAGAGGACCACACCAAGACACATCATAATTAAAATGCCAAGAGCAAAAGACAAAAGCAGCAAGAGAAAAACAATTCATTACCTACCCATACGATTATCAGCTGATTTCTCAACAGAAACTATGCAGGCCACATGGGAGTGGCAAGAAATATTTAAAGTGATGAATAGCAAGGACCTACAACCAAGATTACCCAGCAAAGCTATCATTTAGAATTGAAGGTCAGATAAAGAGCTTCAGAGATAAGAAAAAGCTAAAGGAGTTCATCACCACCTAACCAGTATTATATGAAATGCTGAAGGATATTCTTTAAGAAGATAAAGAAGAAAAAGGTAAAGATGAAAATTATGACCAACAAAGTGACAACAAATACGAATCAACAAGTGAATCTAAAATTCAAGTGAAAAAATATGATGAACAGAATAAACTATTGAATATAATATAATCAGGGGCATAGAAAGGGAATGGACTGACAATTCTCCTGGTGAAGGGAGTATAGGGGGGGTGCAGGGAGAGACTGGACAAAAATTGACTATCTATAGACGAGGACAATGGGGGGTTAAGGGCATGGGGTAGGGTGGGAATCAGGTGGAGGGGAGCTATGTCAAGAAAAAAGGAACAACTGTAATAATTTAAACAATAAAGACTTATTTAAAAAATAATAATAAAGTAAAAATAAATTAAAAAAAAAAAACTCCCAGCAAACTAAAGGATGGCTTCATAGGGGAGTTTTATCAAACATGTAAAGAACTAATACCTATACTTCTCAAACTATTAGAAAAAAATCCAAAAAAAGGAACACTTCCAAGCTCTTTTAATGAGACCAGCATTATACTAATTTCAAAACCAGATAAAGACACTACAAACAGAGAGAATTACAGGCCAATATACCTGATGAATATAGATGCTAAAATCCTCAACAAAATATTAGCAAATCGGATTCAGCAATATTTTTAAAAGATCTGACCAAGCAAGCTTTTATTCCAGGTTTGTAAGGCTGTACAATATCCTCAAATCAACAAACTTGGCATAACACATAAAAAAATTAAAAGACAAAAATCACATGATCATATCAATAGATTCAGAAAAAGCATTTGAAAAATCTAGAACCCATTCTATCTAATAAAAGAGTAATATGCAAATTGACCATCACTCCAACTCACAAGATGGCCACCCCCATGTGGTCAAAGATGGTCATTCCCAGATGACCACCACAAGATGGCCAGCAGGAGAGGGCATTTGGGAGGGACCAGGCCTGCAAAGGAGGGCAGTTGGGGATAATCAGACCTGCAGGGGAGGTTAGTTAGGGATGACCAGGCTGGGCAGAGGAGGGCAGTTGGGGGTAATCAGGCCTGCAGAAGAGGGCAGTTAGGGATGACCAGGTTGGCACTGAAGGGCAATTAGGGGCAACCAGGCCTGCAGGAGAGGGCAGTTAGGGGTGACCAGGCTGGCAAGGGAGGGCAGTTTGAGGTTACCAGGCGAGCAGGGGAGGGAAGTTAGGGGCAATTGAGCCAGCAGGGGAACAGTTAGGCATTGATCAGGCTGGCAGGGGAGTGGTTAGGCGGTGATCAGCTGGCAGGCAGAAGTGGTTAGGGGCAATCAGCCAGGCAGGTAGGGGAGAGGTTGGGAGCCAGCAGTCCTGGATTGTGAGAGGGATCCCAGATTGGAGACAGTGCAGGCTGGGCTGAGGAACACACATTTCCGTGCATGAATTTTGTGCACTGGGCCTGTAGTTTTTGAGAAAAACTCTCAGCAAAGTGAGAATACAGGGAGCATATCTCAAAATGATAAAGGCTATATATGACAAACCTACAGTAAACATCATACTCAAAGCATAAAAACTAAAATCATTTACCCTAAAAACAGGAACAAGACAATGATGCCCGCTTTCACCACTATTATTCAATATAGAAATGGAAATCCTAGTCACAGCAATCAGACCAGAAGAAGAAATAAAAGGCATCCAAATTGGAAAGGAGGAAGTAAAACTCTCACTATTCACAGACAACATAATATTCTACATAGAAAACCCCAAATACTTCACACACAAAAAATTACTAGATTTAATAAATGAATTGAGCCGAAACTGGTTTGGCTCAGTGGATAGAGCGTTGGCCTGTGGACTGAAAGGTCCTGGGTTCGATTCCGGTCAGGGGCATGTACTTGATTGCAGGCACATCAGTAGGGGGTGTGCAGGAGGTGGCTGATCGATGTTTCTCTCTCATCGATATTTCTAACTCTCTCTCCCTTCCTCTCTGTAAAAAAATCAATAAAATATATTAAAAAATAAATGAATTTGGCAATGTAGCAGAATATAAAACCAATACCCAGAAATCTATGGTGTTTTATATAGCAACTAGTGTGATGGTGGTGGTCCTCAGCCTGCCTGTGTCCTGTCACAGTGTGGTAGCCCTGCGATCCATCACCCCAAGAGGTAGGCCGAAGTCGGGGGAAGCTTGCAGACCTCCATGCACCTGTGGACCCCGGCCAGGGCCGCAGTGTAGGGGCCTCTCCATGTACCTGTGGACCCCCAGCGCAGGAGTGTGAAGAGACCTCTCTGTCACAGCCCTGCCCCCATCCCCAACACTGCAATTCCCTGCCCACTTGCGCCTGCTGTACACGCAGTTTGCTGATTGGTCATTACTGTGATGTTGTCCCAACCAATTTGCATATTACTGTATTAGTAGTATAGATAATGAATTCTTAGAAAGAGAAACTAAATAAACAATACCATTTACCATTGCAACAACAACAAAAAATTAAGATACTTAGGCATAAACTTAACCAAGGAGGTAAAGGACTTGTTATACTCAGAAGACTATAGCATGATCAAAAAAGAGATAGAGGAAGATATAAACATGTAGAAGGATATACCATGTTTATGGATTGGTAGAAAGTGTCTATACTCTCCAGGACAATCTATAGATTCAATGCAATCTCTATTAAAATACTAATGGCTTATTTCACAGATCTAGGATAAATATTCCAAAATTTATATGGAACCAAAAAGACCCCAAATAGCTGCAACCATCTTGAAAGAAAAAAAAAAAAAGAACAATGTTGGAAGAATCACAATACCAGATATCAAGTTACACTACAAGGCCACTGTAATTAAAACAGCCTGGTACTGGCACAAGAACAGGCATATAGATCAATGGAACAGAACAGAGACTCCATTAATCAACCCAAGCCATTACAGTCAATTACTATTTGATAAAGAAGGCAAGAGTATTCAATGGAGTCAAGACATTCTCTTCAATAAATGGTGTTGGACAAATTGGACAGGTACATGCAAAAATATGAAACTGGATCACTAACTTACACCATTGAGAAGAATAAACTCAAAATGAATGAAAAGATCTAAATGCAAGTCATGAAACCATAAAAATGCTAGAAGAAACTATAGCCAGCAAAATCTCAGACAACTCTCATAGCAATATGCTTGTGAATACATCTCTTAGGGCAAGGGAAACTAAGGAGAAAATAAACAAATGGGACTATATCAAAATAAAAAGCTTTTTGCACAGCAAAATAAATCATCAATATAATGAAAAAGGAGCCCACTGTATGGGACTACATATTTGGCAATGATACATAGGATAAAGGGTTAATATCTAAAATGTATAAGGAACTCATACAACTCAACAAAATGGAGACAAACAATCTAATTTAAAATGGGTAAAGGACCTAAATAAGCACTTATCCAAAGTGGACATACAGGTGGCCAAGAGACTTATGAAAAAAATACTCAAAGTCACTGATTACCAGAGAGATGTAAATTAAAATGAAAAGAGTTATCACCTCCACTGTTCAGAATGGCTACCATCAACAAATCAACAAATGACAAGTGCTGGTGAGGATGTGGAGAAAAGGGAACCCTTGTGCACTGCTGGTGGGAATGCAGACTGGTATAGCCATTATGGAAAACAGTACAGAGTTTCCTCAAAAAATTAAAATTGAAACTGTAATTTGACCCAGTGATTCCACTTCTAGGAACATATCCTAAGAAACCTAAAACACAAATCAGAAAGAATGTATACACCCTTATGTTCATAGCAGCACAATTTACAATAGCTAAGAGCTAGAAACAGCCCAAGTGCCCATCAGTAGATGAGTGATTAAAAAAGCTATGGTACATTTTTACACCATGGAATACTATGCAGAAGTAAAAAAGAAGGATCTCTTACTCTTTGAGATAGCATGGAGGGACCTGAAGAGTATCATGCTAAGTAAAATAAGCCAGCCAGAGAAAGACAAATATCACATGATCTCATTCATTTGTGGAATCGAATGAGCAAAATAAACTGGTGAACAAAATAGATCCAGATATATAGAAGCATAGAACAGAGTGTGGAATCTTAGAGGGAAGGCAGGAGAGGGTAGGTGGGTGGGAAGTTATCAACCAAAGAACTTATATGTGTATATTCACAACTCATAGACACAGACAATAGGGTGGTGAAGACCTGGGGTGTGTGCTGGCTAGTGGGCTCAAAGCTGGGAAAGGGAAACATAGGTAATACTTCCAACAATAAAGATTAAAAAATAATTATTAAAAAAAAGATATCAGCCTTAGCTTGTTTGGCTTAGTGGATAGAGTGTCGGCATGTGGACTGAAGAGTCCTGGGTTTGATTTTAGTCAATGGCCTGTACCTTGATTGCAGGCTTGATCCCTGTCCCTGGTTGAGATGCAATGAATCCATGTTTCTCTCTCAAATTGATGTTTCTCTGTCTCTCCCCCCACCTTCCTTTTACTCTCTCTAAAAACAAAACAACACAAAAATGCAATGGAAAAATATGCTCACCTGAGAATTAATAACAAGAGATATCAGCCCTAGCTGGTCTATTTCAGTTGTTTGGGCATCATCCCATGCACTGAAAGGTTGCTGGTTGGATTCCTGGTTAGAGCACATGATTGGGTTGTGGGCTCCATCCCCAGGAGTAGATGTGCAAGAGGCAGCCAATTGATTTTTCTTCCTCTCCTAAACCCTTTCTATAAATCAATTAAAATATCTTTTTTTATTTGTTGATTAGAGGCCCAGGACACAAAATTTGTGCATGGGTGGGGTCCTTAGGTCTGGCCGGCGATCAGGACCAATCAGGTTCCCCACCTCCCCACCTCTTCCTTCCCTTACCACCTGCATCTGCTGTCACTACCCTTAATTCCCCTTCCCAGCCTGGGGCCCAGCCCCAACGAGATCAGGACCTGCCCGTCGGGGGGCGAGGCCAACTGCCACTAAGGTGGGCAGGTGGTGGGCTGATCAGGCCTGCTGTCCAGGGAGGACGGGGTAGGGACCTGGGAGGTTGGCCACCAGCTCAAGGAGGGAGCCAGCTCTTGGCCACCCCGGGAAAGGGGCCACATCTGCTGTCACCCACCCCCAGTTCCCTGTCCCTGCCCAGGGGCCTGCTGGCTAGGGGGAGTGACCAGGAGGTTGGACAGCAGGCTTCATTGGCAATCAGGGCCTGTGGGTTGGGGGCAGCTCCTGTGTTGAGCTTCTCCCCCCTGGCGATCAGTGTGCATCATAATGACTGGTTGTTCTGGTCATTCCATTGTAATGGTGACTTAGGCTTTTATATATATAGATCCTCACCCAAGGATATTTTTCCATTGATTTTTAGAGAGTTTGGAAGAGAAAGGGAAAGACAGAGAGAACTATCAATGTGAGAAAAAGACATTCACTGGTTGCCTCCATGCACCTCAATCAGGACCTGACCAAGGAGGAGCCTGCAACAGAGGTATGTGCCTTTGACGAGAACTGAACCTGGGACACAGGCCAACGCTCTATTCACTAAGCCAAAACAGCTAGGGCAAAAAACATTTTAAAAAGAAAAAGATGTGAAATCTACAAACTATTTATACAACTTAAAGTACTAGAAAAAGAATAAATTAAATACAAAACTAGCAGAAGTAGGAAGAAGAAAAAGATTAGAGCAGAGATCAATGAAATAGAAAATTGAAAAATATCAATGAAAGAAAAACTTGATCTTTGAAAAGATCAACAGAATTGACAAATCTTAGCTTGACAGACTAGGTTAAAAGAGAGAAAACTCAAATTATTATAATCAGAAATGAAAGTGGGGGCATCGCTACCAATTCTACAGAAATAAAAACACTGTAAGAGATTACTATAAACAATTACACGCCAATTTGGATAAACTAAATGAAATAGACAAATACCTAGGAATACAAAACCAACTAAGACTGAACCATAAAGAAATAGAAAATCTGAATAGACATACAACTAGTAACAAAACTGAATCAGTAATTAAACAAATAAAAAAATCTAACAAAGAACAGCCCTGGCTGGTCCTGATGGCTTCACTAATGAATTTGACCAAACATTTAAATAAGAACTAATACCAATCCTTCCCAGCCTTTTCAGGAAAAAACAAATGAGGGAATACTACCTTAGTCTAGGAGGCCAGCATTACCCTAACATTAAAGCCAGAAAAAGAAATTACAAGGAAACGACAGGTCAACATCCCTTATGAATATTGAGGCAAACAAAATAAAATTTGGTAGCTCATTAAAAAGATTATATACCATGACCAAGAGAGATTTATTTCTGGAATGTAAGGATGGTTCACACACAAAAACAAATCAATATAATACATCACATCAACAGAATGAAGGGGGAAAATCCATATAATTATTTCAATTGACACAGAGAAAGTATTTGACAAAATTCAATATATTTCATGATAAAAACATTCAACATCAGGAATAGAAGGTAATAAAAGCCATATGTGAAAAATACAGTGAACATCATACTCAGTTTTAAAAGACTGAAAGCACTTCATGTAAGATCAGGAATAAGGTAGTGATGCTCATTTTAATCACTTTTATTTCACATAGTGCTAAAAGTTCTAGTCAGAGCAATTAGGCAAGAAAAATAAATTAAAGGAATCTAAATTAGAAAGGAATAAAATGACCTGTTTGCAGATGAAATAAAAGGTTTCACTACAAAACTGTTAGAGGAAATGAATTAAGCAAAGTAGCAGAATTCAAATTCAATACAAAATGTTTCATTTCTACACCATAACAATGAACAATCTGAGAAGGCAATTTACAAAAACCATTCTGGAAGGGAACCAAGGTAGTGGTAGAAGTAAAAGCCTATACTTGCTGCCTTTCACAACCACATCAAAATTACAACTAAAATACAGATCTGCCTGAAATCTGGCTGAATGGAAGTCCTACAATTAATGAAGTAAAGAATTACAGCCCTAGGTGGTGTGGCTCAGTGGATAGAGCATTGGCCTGTGGACTGAAGGATCCCAGATTCGATTCTAGTCAAGGGCACATGCCCAGGTTGCAGGCTCTATCCCCAGTCAGGGGCATGCAGGAGAAGAAACATCTATACTAATAAAAAGGTAATATGATAGACTGGTCATCTTCTGGGCAAACTTTTGGACTTCCTTCTGGACAAAGCCACAATGGCGTGGCTGAGTCAGAAGCAGTTAGGGGTGATCAGACTGGCAGGGGAGAGCAGTTAGGGGGATCAGGCCAGCAGGGAAGAGCAGTTAGGGGGATTAGGTTGGCAGGCAGGTGGGCGGTTAGGAACCAGTGGTCCTGGATTGCAAGAGGGATGTCCGACTGCCACTGGGATCAGGCCTAAAACGGCAGTCAGACATACCCCGAGGTCCCAGATTGGAAAGAGTGCAGGCCAGGCTGAGGGACTCCTCTCCCCTCGAACCTCCTATACATGAATTTAGTGCACTGGGACTCTAGTATATATACTAGTATGTGTATCTATCTATCTATCTATCTATCTATATACACATACTAGTATATATATATATACTAGTATATATATCTATCTATATCTATATCTATATCTATATCTATATCTA